>APFE031151020.1:35687-48816 GCA_000404065.3 Pinus taeda
CAGAAGGCTTCCATAGGAACCTCTCCGTTCAATCTTGTATATGGGAAGGAAGCAATACTGCCTACAAATCTCGTTCTACCCTCTTTAGCCCTAGTACAATTCATCGAACAAACTCCTTCCTCTTCGATTCAGCTCAGATATGATCAAATCCTTAAACTGGAAGAAGAAAGAGACAAGGCCAAGGATACCCATGCCAAGCATCAGCAAATCATAAAAGCAGCTTTTGATTTAGCCTCATCAGGGTCAAAAGAATTCCAAGTTGGTGATTTAGTTCTGAAATGGGATAAAGCCCATGCGGACAAAGGTAAACACACCAAGTTCCAAAAGTTGTGGCTTGGACCATTTCAGATTTGTGAGAAAATAGGCCATTCAACCTTTCTATTGCAAGATTTAACAGGTGTGAGGGAGTCCCTCCCCGTAAATGGCCTAGTCCTTAAAAAATTCTTCAATTGAGGAGGTAACCCCTTCTCCCTTTACTTTCATAGGATTTCTTAGTTTGTAGGTTTTTAGAAAATAAAGTTTTAAGGCATATTCTATTGGCCCTTCACTATATTTAAGTGGTTGTCTCATAGAAGTATCATGAGTACTTGCTTTCGAACAATAGAATTTTAACTAAAAAGGAATGCTTTTTGGGAAATTAGTTATCATTGTATCCAGAAATCACAAATTAACTTTGATCAATTCCTCTTTAGAGCATGAAAGTAATAAGGGTCATTTCTGTTTTCAAATTGGTCCCAAATGGTTATTGATATTAGGAATATAAGTCAATTCAATATCAACATCTTTAACTCCCAACCTGTCATCCATCAATTCTCAAAGAAGTGATTGTCCACCCCATTCATTAAAGATGATGATTTTTCAGAGTGTAATTCTAAAATATAAAGATTTTAAAGATAAGAGGTCTTATCATAAGCCTGCTTACCACGTTCATAGGGAAATAGCTTAGCTGACATTACCAATACTGCCTACCAAAACAGGGTAATGGCTTGAAATCTCAAGACAAGGAGTCTCATCACGAGCTAGATTGTTCAGTTAGACTACTACCAGTGAGTGGCATTGTCAATAGCTGGCCACCAAACCAGGGCAATGGCTTTTCATCTTATAAAAAGAATTCATCAAAAAGAAAAATGAACAAAATATGAAAACATGTTTTAAATTCATTCTGATAATCACACTCTTGATTGGATGGGACAATGGACAATCACATGGTTAAAAGGTATCCCTGTCGAGACTATGAACGTTTTCTGGCAGCAGAGGCTCTACCTATGACAGGCGAGTATACTATAAAAGCTGATTTGAAGAAAACCTTCCTATTTCTACTATTTATAACCCAATCAAGGCTTATTTGAAACTTTAAATGTACCAATTCTAAAATTTTCGAAAAGAGGAAGTTATCAAAATTATTTCTGTAATATTCAGGATGCATAGATGCCTAGTTATATCAGAACTTTCCTCGCAGTTGAAATTCTATTTCAAAAAAGTTTTAAAGTATTTTTGATTTTTCCAGAGATAACTGGTTCTCCCAGTGAGTCGCCAATTGTTGTGCCTTGCAAACAACCCCCCATTTCATATTATTTTTATTTACAAAACCATTAAAATATGAAATGGGTCCCTCTTAAAATAAAATGGATGTCAAAACTCTTACTTTGTAAAAGTCCAACAAATCAAAGGAGCGCTTTATAAACTTACTCTCAAGAGCCATATCCCTTTAAAAAATTGGAAATAAAGCAAATATGTGTTTATTGCGATAAAGCGATCGCAAGATCGCATATCGCAATAACATAAAGGATGCACCAAGCAATCAAAAGGCTCCCCCCCAACGCGATAAAGCTATCGGCGATATCGCAATCGGCAAAATCCCTTGTGCACCACTATCGCGCCCATCGTTAAAACCCCGACCCGATAAAGCTATCGGCGATATCACAATCGGCAATTCCCTTATGCTGCAAACGTTGAGCACATGCCTTTCGCCGATGCGATAAAGCTATTGGCGATATCGCAATCGGAAATCTCCTTTGTACCGCAAGCATTGTACATATGCCTTTCGCCGACGCGATATCGCAGTCGGCGATCGGCGACTTCCCCTGTTTGAACCCTTCATGCGCATATGCCTTTCGCCGATGCGATATCGCAATCGGCGATCGGCAATGTTCAAAACATTGTTAAAACTACCCATGCGCCCCTGCCCGATGCGATGCGATAAGGCACAGTTTTCAATGAAAAGCCGTTAAAATGATTGGATAGCCCAATTTAATGACAATTAAGGCATAATCATCCCCGCTCGGCCGCCAGTACGCCCATTGCATGATTTAAAAGATATTTCGGCAAAACATTGCACTAATGAGCATTTATAAGGTGGCAGGTCCTATACGGTCCCTTAATGAATCCATCCCCTCAGATCTGCCTATAGATCGTCTCCGCTTTTTTAATAAAAGCAAAGTATATCAACGTCTTCTTTCTATTTTACTATCAACTGTGAGTTTCATTGTTATTTCTGTGTTACGCCGAGACCACCTCCCTGTGCAGAATACAGATTTTCAAAGCAATTCAGGCATAATGGGTGAAAAGCAAAAGAAATTTGCAGGCGTTATCGATTCACCAGCCGCGCCACAAGCGATAGTAAACAGCAAGAAAGGTTTGATATCAGACACGACGTGCGCAGGCCTCGCCAGAACAACTTGGCAAGGAACTTATGATTTGTTAGAGGCCGAGAAACCTGAGCAGGTGGTAGAGCAAGCGACCGCAGATTCATCGAAGAAATCAGAGTGCACTCTCAAGGACTTGGCCGATTCCTTCCTACATAGGATAGCGGCAAGGGAGCAAATGCTTCCATACACCGATGTTATCAAATGGGCAATTGAAGAAATTCCTATCACAGACAGAACTTTCGTCGCAAAAGATGGAAGGATTTTTGGGTCTTTCAAACCAGAAGATTTGAGGCAAATGTATCATTTGCCTATGCCAGAGAAAGTATACAATAGCGCATTTCTGGAGAAGTTCGCAAGTGAGAATGAGATTGAGTCTGAACCCATCAAAGAGTGGAGGCAGAATCCAAATAAGCACAAGCATGAATCCTCCGGTAAGTACTCAGTCGACTCTTTGTGTTCTCCTTACTGCTATGCCGCTATAACGATGTGTAGATTATGGGGTTTGCATGATTCTGCCATTTTTACTATCGAAATGGTTCCCCTCATGGAGGCGACAGTCAACAGTTGGATTATGGATTGGGCTACTATCCTTTCGGATAAGCTTGCCCTGGCTGTTAGTGAATTTAGGAATAAAGCCAGAGTCACCGAGAGAATAATTCCTCCATTCTACTACAGCGCTTATATTTTAGATACCTTGTGTTTTAATTTTGAATTCCCCATTCTCGGTTGGAGGTGGACCACATAAGACCCCTCCACCATCCATATTTACCATCGCAAGATGTGGAAGTCGTCTCATAAGAATCACTTATACCAAATTTGTAACGGTTTCATGGTTCCTGTCTATTATGCCATTTTTGACAAGCCTATTCCAAGGATCTCCTACTTGGCCCCTTTTGACCTGCCGGCAGTGGGTAGTTGGTTTGGGGAAGAATATTTTACTTATGTTAGAATCTATGGCAGCCAAGCCAATCCCCATGTCCTCCCCTTATATGTCCCTGACAAACTGTTAGCGAGAGAAATTGCATACCAAATCACAGCTAAGACTACCACACAGACTCTTAAGCTAAAGCAGAAAAGGGGCCGGCCAACTTTTCCTTTCAGATGTGGAGTCTTTACCTTGCATGATTTAAAACATGCAGAAAAAGAAGCCTTGAAACTTCAAGCTCTAAATCTTCCTATAATCCCGAACAGGGCATATGACCCGAACAAATATGCATACGCCGCTCTAGAACATGCCAAATTATCAACATTTGAGCATAAAGAGGATATATTCAATGATATTTTTGCCTCAGCGGAATCAATTGGTCATGCTAAAGAGCTTGCCAGGACAAGATATAATGACGAAGGGTTATCCGAGTTTAATAAGCTCAGGGAACGGAGGTTGCAAACTCTACCCCTGGACTTAATAATGCCAACCCAAGCAGCATCTTCAAGCGAGCCTGGCCAGCAACAAAAGAAAGAACCCCCTGCTACACTGAAAACCAAAACCAATGAGCAGGAGGAACAACAGAAGAAAAACCAACAGGAAAAGCTGAGGAAAGAGCAGGCAGAGCGTTTAAGGAAAGAACAAGAAGAACTCTTAAAGAAAGAGCAGGTAGAATGCTTAAGGAAGGAAGAGGAAGATAGGCATAGAAAAGAGCAGGAAGACAACCAGCGAAAGAAGCAGGCAGAGATGCGGCAGAAAGAACAGGAGCAACAAGAGAAGGAGAAACAGGAACAACTGTTAAAGGAGTCCCAGTCCAAACAAAATACCACCGATACTAATAAGGGGGTTGTCACAGACCCTGAGCTGCAAAAGGAATGGCAGCATTTTAGTACCATTATCGGTGGAGGAAAGGATTCACAGAATACTGAGATTCCTAAAAGCAGCAACATACAGAAGGAAAGCTCATCTCAGGCTTTGAGTACAGCCACCGGCCCACCCAAAACCATGAATGTGGAAATAATTCCAAAAGGTCCTAGCGACCAAATCACTCTCCAAGTAGAAGACATTCCTCCGTTGAACGTCTTTTACAGCCCTAAGCATAGAGCCGTAGTAAAGCGATCGAGAAAGAGACAGAGGCTTGATCAACCTTCCCTCTTTCCCGAGCAATCACTCATGGGCAATGTAGTCTGGAGGGAGAAACTCGATCCCTCTGATGATCTGACCAAGCTGTCACAATATGCCGGAGCTTATTCAGCTGCCACCATCGATAAGGCATCAGAGGTAAGTCTTTTGCTAAAGACCAAAGACCAGGAAATTTCCAAGTTGCAGGCGGAATTAGCGGATATTAGACAAAGGGCAATACAAGCCGAAGGCCAACTAGCGGAACAACAACAACATGCAGTGCATACAAGTGAACAACTAATGGAACAACAGAAAATAAATAGCCAATTGAAGCAGCAATGGGAGGAGGAGAAACAGAGGATCACCCAGGCAGCCATCCAAAGACAAAATGAGTTGACAGAGGCGTTGGAGCAACTAAAAACAGCAAATGAGCAATCTTTGAAGGCTAGGGATGAGCATATCGCTCAACTAGCAGCACAGTTAGAGACTACCAAGGGAGATGCGCAGATAAAAGAATTCCATAAGGAGGTGATGTTAATCAACAAGGCACTTGTAGCACAAGTTAAACTTTTGGTGCAATCCCTCTCTCAAGCGGAACCACTCTGTGAGTTAGCTACAACAGTAAATGAGAAGGTAGAAAAGGCTAGAGATGACTACAATCAAGCCGAAGAAGATATCACAAACTACCTTGAATGGCAAGATTCAAAGTCAGGAAAGGAATCCAATTTGCCGAGGACACTGGAGGTCCATAAAAATATATTGTTTACAGAATGGCAAACACAAGTATTAAAGGCAGAAAGGGCAGCATCAAGATGTGCATTAACTGCTGGTAATTTGGCTGATCTAGTAAATAATACTCTCTATCTAGCCAATATTATTTCTCAATGCACACCCGGGAAGATTACTACTGCAAACACATTGGAACAAACATGCTACCCTGATTTAGAGAGCAAAGCAAGGTCAATTACCGGGATTGACACTTTAAACATAGAAGCATATTGGCGGTTTCTAATCAAGCTGCATGAACAACGATCTGCTCTCAAATGCCTAACCGATGCCGTTCAATGCATGATCCCCGACATCCAAGACTCCACCTACGCTACTCAGCTTAGTTCCTGGCTCAACAAACCTCCTGAAGTTGAGCCAATGCTCGCCATATTTCAAATCAGGTTCAAAGGGAAGCAGCCGACAGAATGATTCATCCTCCAGCTCCTTGGATTGCCAGTAAAAATAGCAACAAGAATTTATTGACATAAGCTTAGTTAGCTTTTCTGTTTTGTAGATATTTAGATTAGCATAGTATTTATAGACCCTTTCATGTTTTTAGAAAGGGTCGTAAAATTTTGTATAAGACTTAACAGACTGAAGTTTGCACTATTGTGCTTCAGCCTCTATTCTTTTATGAAACTCGACCACTCGCTTTTGCTTTAACGGATAAATTTCTTGATTCAATTGTGCACTACTGTCATTGATTTGAAGAATGTTTATGCATCGAAGTAGAAGCTACACATAGCGATTCATATCGGGAGTGGCTTGCTATTCAAATGGTATTTCTATCTTTTGTTTGGATTCATTCAGTATGTGATTTCGCTGTGTAATTATTCTTGCTACTGTTAATTGTATGCATGCACAACAACAGGAAATCTTACTCGTGCCATTATTGGATGTGTAGATGATATGCCTTATTTTTTAATCATGTATGCGTTAATGGTATGAACGCTTAAAGTCTAGTAGCATTGCTTTAATCGCTGCGCCTAACTACTTAGGTACAACAATCTTGAATAATTTAATATCTATGTCTATATAAATGCAGTCATCTATATAATTGTATTTGTGGATATAGAACATCAAAATCTACGCTTTAGAAGTTCAAATAGATTCCCGGGATAAGTTTTATTTACTTATATTTCTGTCAATAGTTTTATTCATCCACCTATCGCTACTGTTATCTACAAAGTATTCATTCATCCCATTTATCTATTTTTGGGAAACTGGTCCCATTATCCCCAGTCGGAGCCACTACCCCAAACGGAAAAGGAATTGCACTAAGGTTAGGACCGGGTGGTTTCCCCCAATGTTGGTGCAACGATTTTCGAGGCATCAACAGAAGGGAAAAGAAGGAGATGCACAACAAGAAAACAATCATGAATTGAATGTGACAGGGGATGTGTTGTAAGATGCTTTGATTCTTTCATTAGAAAATATTATTGATGTCTGGGTGGTAGATTCAAGGGCCTCATTCCATGCCACACCTGATAGGAAACATTTTCATGATTATGTTCAAGGATATTTTGGACATGTTCGATTGGGTGATCATAAACCCTGTAAAATCATTGGAATGGGTACAATTTTCATAAAATAGCAGAATGGAAATCAATGGTTTTTGAAGGAGGTAAGGCATGTTCTAGATCTGAAAAAAATATGATTTCAACAGGGCATTTGGGAGATGAAGGTTGTGTAACAAGTTTTATAGATAAAACCTGGAAGGTCACTAAAGGAGCCTTGGTAATAACAAAAGGAGAAAAGGTTGATACATTGTATTTATGCAATTGTATTTCTAATTCCGTTAATGCTTTAACCTCTACTGGAGAAGATACGAAATTGTGGAATCATAGGCTTCGGAACATGAGTGAGAAGGGGATGCAGATTATTCACTCAAGAAATTTGTTGCCAGGTTTGAAGCATGTTGATTTAAAATTATGTGAAAATTGTGTTTATGGAAAACAGAAGAGAGTTAGATTCCTCAGAGTTGGGAAAGAAAAGAAGAGTGAAAAATTAGAGCTTGTGCATACAGATGTATGGGGAGCTGCTAAGGTATCATATCTCGGTGGTTCTCATTATTATGTTACTTTTATTGATGATGCAACCAAAAAAACCTGGATTTATTGTATTCAAAATAAATCTGATGTATTTGATACTTTCAAGAAATGGAAAGCTTTGGTTGAAAATGAGACAGGAAAAAGGTTGAAGTGTCTCAAATGAGACAATGGAGGTGAATATTGTAGAAAAGAGTTTGATAGGTTCTGTTCAGAGAATGGAATTCGCAGAGAGAAAACAGTTCCAAGAACACAACAAGAAAATGATGTGTCAGAAAGGATGAACATGACAATCATGGAGCGTGCAAGGTGCGTGAGATTGCATGCAGGATTGCCTTTACAATTTTGGGTAGATGCTATAGATACTGTTGTTTATCTAATAAATAAAGGGCCTTCAAGTTCCTTGGATGGTGGTATTCCAAAGGAGGCTTGGACAGGTAAAAAGGTAAACTACTCTTTTTTAAAGACTTTTGGTTGTGAAGCCTTTGTCCATATTAGTAAAGAAAATAGAACAAATCTTGAGGTAAAATCAAAGAAATGTACCTTTATTGGATATGGTTTTAATGATTTTGGTTATCACTTTTATGATTATGAAAAACACAAAATCATTAGAAGCAGAGATGTCATATTAAATGAAAAGGTTTCGTATAAGGATCAGCTGCAGGAAAAGAAAAAGGAAAAAGAAAACAAAGAATAAACAGTTCTTGATGACATCACAAAAAAAGTGAAGGTGCCTAAAAATCATAATGATCAACAACCAGAAAAACAACAACAACAACCACAATAGAAACAAGCACCTCAAACACCTGAAAGTGGTGTTAGAAGATCTACGAGGATAAGTAGACCCCCTGAACAATACTCTCCTTCATTATATTAGGTATTGTTGACTGATTCTGGTGAACCAGAATGTTATGAAGTAGCAGTGCAGGTAGAAACCAGGAAGAAGTGGGAGCAAGCCATGAAAGAAGAGATGGACTCCTTAGCACATAACCAGAATTGGGACTTAGTCAGGTTTCCTACAGGTAGAACAACATTGCAGAATAAATGGGTTTACAAGTTGATGGAAGAAGATGGAGGTACAAAAATGTATAAAGCTAGACTTGTGGTGAAGGGGTTTGCTTAGAAAAAGGGTATAGACTTTGATGAGATATTTTATCCTATTGTTAAACTGACTTCAATCAGAACTATTTCAAGTCTAGTAGTAGCTGAAGATTTTCATCTTGAGTAGTTATATGTAAAGACAACCTTTCTCCATGGGAATTTGGAGGAAGATATATATATGTAGCAGCCATAAGGATATGAGGTAAAAGGGAAGGATAAATTAGTGTGCAGGTTGAAGAAGAGCTTGTATGGCTTAAAATAGGCTCCAAGGCAGTGGTATCTAAAATTTGATAGGTTCATGTCTGAACAAGGTTATACTAGATGTCACTCTAATCATTGTGTTTATCTCAAAAGGCAAAATGATGGTAGCTATATTATATTGTTATTGTATGTAGATGACATGCTTGTTGCAGGTTCTAACATGTAGGAAATAAATGTGCTCAAAAGAAAATTGGCACTCATTTGCAATGAAGGATTTGGGTGCTACAAAACAAATCCTTGGTATGAGAATAACTAGAGATAGGAAGAATCGAAAATGAACATTGTCTCAGAGTGAGTACATAGAAAAGGTGTTGAAAAGATTTAATATGCAGAATGTAAAACTAGTTAGTATACTTTTGGCTAGCCATTTAAAACTAAGTAAGGAGGTGTGTCCCAAGACACAGGAAGAAATGTCGTATATATCTAAAGTTCCATATGCATCTGCAGTTGGAAGCTTAATGTATGCAATTGTCTATACAAGGCTTGATATTGCACATGCAGTGGGATTTGTAAGCAGGCACATGAACAATCCAGGAAAAGAACATTGGATGGCAGTGAAGTGGATTCTCAGGTATTTGAGAGGTACCACAAATCAAGCATTATTCTTTGGTGGTTCAAACATATGTTGATGCAGATAAGGCAGGTGATAGAGATAACATGAGGAGCACCACAAGGTATGTGTTTACTGTAGGTGGAACAACTGTTAGTTGGGTTTCAAAATTGCAAAGTGTTGTTGAACTCTCAACAACGGAAGCAGAGTATGTTGCTGCTACAGAGGCTAGTAAAGAAATGATTTAGTTACAAAGGTTTCTGGATGAATTGGGTGAGAAGTAGGAGTTGGGCAGGCTATACAGTGACAACCAAAGTGCCATACATCTTGCAAATAATTCCACATTTCATTCCAAGACTAAACATATACAACTCAAGTATCATTTCATATGGTCAATGTTGGAAGATGGACAGTTGAAGCTGGAAAAGATACACACTAGACAGACACCCACCAACACAGACAAGGTGAAATCTCTCAGGAGGGTCTATCAACTCTTGATAGTTCTATGTTTTAGAATCTACGGTTAGCAGAGCACCAAGACCTTTCCGTAAGGGTGGGATTTCTTACTGAACCAGGTTGTGAACAAAGGTAAACCATTCAACTAGCTATATTTATTGGCTCAGCAACTGCGAATCCATGTGTATAATGCCCTTAGTCCCCCCAAGGGCAGGCAAGCCAGATTTTACATGTTTTCATACCTACTGGATGCAATATGCACACGCAATGCATTCCTTGACATGAATTGGACGTGGACATCATGGGAGCTTGCCGTGTATGTTTATTGTAAGCATCTTTCAGAGTGTAGCCATAGAGGAGTAATGGAAAAGCTAACTGACCACTTCCTCAATCCATTGTACAAGTTTATCTTTGAGGAAGAGCCACCTTGCATGTCACAAGGGGAAATTGATGCAGTAACGAAGATAATAGATTGGTTTGCCTTTCTAGATGACACCTTCGTTAGAGTGTTCAATAGACAGAAGTCACCACATATTTTACCAAGGTATGCCATCGATACGTTTGTCATGCAAGAGGTTGTGTTTCATCTCTCCACAAGGTTGTCAACAACTTTTCATAGGAAGAAGAAATCACCATGGCCAAATCTTCTTATGCAGATTAGAATGTACGAGATCAAGAACATGAAATTCATGGACAATGAAGGAAAGGAAATATAAAATTTTGCATTCGGTACTAGGAAATTTAATCTGTACGATCCCCAAAATGTTTGTAGAGACCACTGCACAACAATTCGTTTCCAGTGGCTAAGTGAGACTTTCTACTTGTCGGAGGAGGAACCATGGAAGAATTATTATAATTCCTCCAAGTCCCATGAGCCAGTCAGTTTTGCAGGAACTTAATAGGTGACTTCATAGAAGGAAGCTAGTGCCAACAGAAGGAAGCAAGCCCATGAGGAAAAGGGAAATATGAAGGTTGCATATAGCCTAGGGGGAGAATGAAGCCGCATGATGCATGTGGATCCAGTTATTATGAAAGCGACTTTCATAGTAGAGACAAGGAAGAAACAAAGGATGCAGGAAGAAGAGCAAAGGAAGAGAGAAGAACATAGGAGATTGAAGGAAGAGAAGCAAAAGCAGGAAGAAGAAGAAAGGTGAGAAGTAATAAGAGAAGAAACAACACAGAAACAAACTCATGAGTAAGAACCGAATCGACAACTAAAGGAGGAGGGTAGACAAATGCAGGGTAAGGAGATTTATCAACAAATTGGAGAATTGATTGAGATCGAAGACATGGAGGTCAAACCAGAGCTGCAGAATCAAGATGTTGACCTGATGCCAAGCACACAATAGGTCACCATTTAGTCTCCACCTCCTCCAGCAATAGAGCTAGTTCCAAGCGAGGAAGAGGAAGTTGTTCCTCTTGATGATGATTCGGTTATGGGCACGTACAATCTGTCTTACGATGAACATAAAAAAAAGATTGTACAAGCATGAAAGAAACATTTTCCAGATAACCTCACATATCCTACATTTATTAGAGAAAGGGTAATTATGGCAGGCATCAGGAGGAATCCCAATAGTATTTCCACAACGAACTTGGCCTTCGCAGGTGCAGAAATGTCAAACATTAAGTATCTAGTGGCCAAGAACAAATAATTGACAAAGAACTTGCAGGCTATTAGGTAAGAGGTTGAATAGCACTTAGCGGCAGCTTAGAACACAACTACCACATAACTCCATCTAAAGGAACTGAAGGTAGTGATACTCAAAGAAGTATCAACACTAGGAGAGACTTTGAAAAATATTTATGAGGAGATCGTCACTGTGCATAAGGCAGATGTCCACTTGCATGGATTGCAACATAATTGTATTTTTTTTTCAAAAATCTCTGGAATGTACAAGTTGTCGTCACTTCCATGCATGAATAGTTAATGCAATAAAAAGGGGCACCGCCTGATTTGGAAAAGAAAAGAAAGCAAGAAGCAGTGGTAGAGAAAGCAAAGGTTCAGATGCTCATCCAAAATAACAAACAACTTTCCTCGTTCATTACTAGCATATAGGCCTTGAATGCACGATTGCATAACAACGTGGATTTCTTGGTGAAGTCCCACATGATCCCATTAGTTGGCTCGCTCACTGAAGCCAAACGCAGGAACGAGGTTAGGCAAGAGATAGACAAATACTTGGAGTAGCACAGACAAATTGCCACTAAATAAGATCTTGAAGTGAATAGACAAAATGTGCAGAAGTACATCGGTGGCCCTGTCCAAATCAACACAGTGTTATTCATGTTGAAGACAAAAGTACAAACGTTTCCAAGTTAGTGTACTTGGATGCCATGAAGGGTAGATTTCACTTCCAACCTGACCATCGCATAGATTTAGGGACTCATTGCACATTAGAGATCTTGGCACTGTTATGCCGCCAAGACACATCAAGTGGAGGTTGTTGAGATAGAATTTCCCCAAACTCAAGCATGATATGTTTTGTCCTTTTAGGTTGTCTAGTTGGCTCTACCCAATTTTGTCCTATATGGTTACAAATAAATTGTAATATTATTTTGTAAATAAATTGTAAGCGAAATTCAAAGTGTCAATTGTGGAATGTGAAAAGTCATGGTGTATAGAGGGAATATAATTTTTTGGAGGAGGAGGTGTATACTTCTGTTAGGTGTGGGGCCTGATTATCTTTTGTATTCAAAGGTCTCAACTGGATGTATACCCCAGGAAGATTGTACACCCCTCCATGTGGGGGGGACTTGTCCCCCCCACGGGGGTTCAGGGGGGCCGATCCCCCCCGGATGGGGGGTCTAGGGGCCAACGGTCCCCTGGCAGGGGTTCAGGGGCAGCGCCCCCGAAGCTAAAAAACAGATGTAAAATTTCCTTGTAAGAGGTTAGTAATTTCTAGTCAATCTGGGCCGTTCATTAGGCGGATGATTTGACGGTAGAAGTTATGTTTAATTTAGGGTTTTTTGCCCTAGAAGGCAACCCCTCCCTATATATGAGGGAATTATATTTCATCTATGTATCTCTGTATTCTAAGTGAGGAAGAGAGAGGAGATTGAGAGTGAAGAGGATGTTACAGCGGATCTGCTATAGGTTGTATCTCTTTAAAGTTTGCTAGATAATATAAAAGGAAGGAATGGTTGTTTCTCCGTGGACGTAGCCCAAATTGGGTGAACCACGTATATCTGTGTCTCTCTTGTTTTATGCGTTTTCTGTGTTTATATTTCTGCAATATTTTATGTGTTC
>APFE031151020.1:49389-65862 GCA_000404065.3 Pinus taeda
GAGGGTTTAATGTCGACATTGGCCAAACTATATGAAAAACCCTCGGCCTCAAATAAGGTATTTCTTATGAAGCGTTTATTTAATATGAAGATGTCAAAAGGTGGATCTATTGCTAATCATTTAAATGATTTTAATACAGTTACAAGTCAGTTCAGTTCTGTAGGGGTAAATTTTGATGATGAAGTTAGGTCTCTGTTATTTCTGTGCTCATTGCTAGAAAGTTGGAATGGTTTAGTTATGACCATTAGTAACTCTGTCTCTGGATCTAGTACTTTAAAGTTTGATGATGTTGTCGGTGCAATCCTTAATGAGGAAATGCAATGGAAAAGCTCCGATGAGACATCATGTTATGCTTTGACTGCAGAGACTAGGGGAAGAAAAATGGAAAGAGGAAAGAGCCCAGGATATCACAGTAAGTCAAGAAAAGGTAGATCCAAGTCTAGATTGGGGATAGTGTGCTGGAAATGTGGGAAGAAATAAAACCTAAAGAAAGACTGCAAGTCTCGGAAGGGAAAAGAAGGAGATGCACAACAAGAAACTAATCATGAAGCGAATGTGACAGGTGATATGTTGCAAGATGATTTGATTATTTCTTTAGAAAATATTATTGATGCTTGGGCGGTAGATTCAGGGACCTCATTCCATGCCACACCTGATAAGAAACAATTTCATGATTATGTTCAAGGAGATTTTGGACAGGTTGGTTTGGGTGATGATAAACCTTGTAAAATTGTTGGAATGGGTAAGTTTTTGTAAAACGACAGAATGGAAATCAATGGGTATTGAAGGAGGTAAGGCATGTTCCAGATCTAAGAAAAATCTGATTTCAATAGTGCAGTTGGGCGGTGAAGGTTGTGTGACTACTTTCACAGATAAAGCCTGGAAGGTCACTAAAGGATCCCTGGTAATGGCGAAAGGCGGAAAGTTTGGTACATTGTATTTATGCAATGGTATTTCTAATTCTGTTAATGCTTTAACTTCTAAAGAGCAGATGCAGCATTGTGGCATCATAGGCTTGGGCACATGAGTGAGAAGGGGATGCAGATTCTTCACTCAAGGAATTTGTTGCCGGGTTTGAAGCATGCTGATTTAAAATCCTGTGAAAATTGTGTTTATGGAAAATAGAAGAGAGTCAGATTCCTTAGAGTTGGGAAAGAAAAGAAAATCAAAAAATTAGAGCTTATGCATACAGATGTATGGGGACCTGCTCAAGTATCATCTCTTGGTGGCTCTCATTATTATGTTACATTTATTGATGATGCAACCAAAAAACTTGGATTTATTGTATTCGAAATAAATATGATTTATTTGATACTTTCAAGGAATGGAAAGCTTTGGTTGAAAATGAGACAGCAAAAAGGTTGAAGTGTCTCAGATCAGACAATGGAGGTGAATATTGTAGCAAAGAGTTTGATAGGTACTGTTCTAAAAATGGAATTCGTAGAGAGAAGACAGTTCCAGGAACACCACAAGAAAATGGTGTGTCAGAAAGGATGAACAGGACAATCATGGAGCATGCAAGGTGCGTGAGATTGCATGCAGGATTGCCTTTACAATTTTGGGAAGATGTTGTAGGTACTGCTATTTATCTAATAAACAGAGGGCCTTCAAATTCCTTGCATGGTGGTATTCCAGAGGAGGCATGGATAGGTAAAAAGGTAAACTACTCTTTTTTAAAGACTTTTGGTTGTGAAGCCTTTGTCCACATTAACAAAGAAAATAGATACAAGCTTTGAGCAAAGTCAAAGAAAATGTTACCTTTATTGGATATGGTGTTAATGATTTCGGTTATCGCTTATATGATTATGAAAATCACAAAATCATTAGGAGCAGAGATGTAATATTCAATAAAAAGGTCTTGTATAAGAATCAGTTGTAGAAAAAAAACAAGAAAAAGAAAACAGAGAATACACAATGCTTGATGATATCACAGGAAAAGTAATGGTGCCTAAAAATCATAATGATCAACAACCAGAACAACAACCACAACAACAACAAGCACCTCAAACACCTGATGGTGGTGTTAGAAGATCTACCAGCATAAGTAGACCCCTTGAACGATACTCTCCTTCATTATATTATTTATTGTTGACTGATTCTGGTGAACCCGAATGTTATGAAGAAGCAGTGTAGGTTGAAAGCAGGAAGAAGTGGGAGGTATCCATGGAAGAATAGATGGACTCCTTAGTGCATAACCAGACTTGGGATTTAGTTAGGTTGCCTGCAGGAAAAACTACATTGAAGAATAAATGGGTTTACAGGTTGAAGGAAGAAGATGGAGTAAAACAGAGGTACAAAGCTAGACTTGTGGTGAAGGGGTTTGCACAGAAGAAAGGTATTGATTTTGATGAAATATTTTCTCCTGTTGTTAAAATGACTTCAATCAGAACTATTTTGAGTCTTGTAGCAGCTGAAGATTTGCATCTTGAGCAGTTAGATGTAAAGACAACCTTTGTCCATGGGGATTTGGAGGAAGAGATATATATGCAGCAGCCACAAGGATATGAGGTGAAAGGGAAGGAGAAACTTGTGTGTAGGTTGAAGAAGAGCTCGTATGGCTTAAAACAGGCTCCAAGGCAGTGGTATCTAAAATTTGACAGGTTTATGTCTGAACAAGGTTATACTAGATGTCACTCTGATCATTGTGTTTATCTGAAAAGGCAAAATGAAGGCAGCTATATTATATTTTTATTGTATGTAGATGACATGCTTGTTGCAGGTTCTAACATGCAGGAAATAAATGTGCTCAAAAGGAAATTGGAAAACTCATTTGCAATGAAGGATTTGGGTGCTGCAAAACAAATCCTTGGTATGAGAATAACTAGAGACAGGAAGAATCACAAATTAGCATTGTCTCAAAGTGAGTACATAGAAAAGGTGTTGAAAAGGTTTAATATGTAGAATGCGAAACCGGTTGGTATACCTTTGGCTAGCCATTTCAAATTAAGTAAGGAGGTGTGTCCAAGACTCAGGAAGAAATGGCTCATAAGTCTAAAGGTCCATATGCATCAGCAGTTGGAAGCTTTATGTATGCAATGGTCTGCACAAGACCTGATATTGCACATGCAATGGGAGTTGTAAGCAAGTACATGAACAATCTAGGAAAAGACCATTGGATGGTGGTGAAGTGGATTCTCAGGTATTTGAGAGGTACCACAAATGAAACATTATGCTTTGGTGGTTCAAACATTGCGCTATAGGGATATGTTGATGCAGATATGGCAGGTGACGAGATAATAAGAGGAGCACTACACGATATGTATTTACTGTAGGTGGAACAACTGTCAGTTGGGTTTCAAAAATCCAAAGTGTTGTTGCACTTTCAACGATAGAAGCAGAGTATGTTGCTGCCATGGAAAATTTTAGGGGCTAATATTCGCCCAGTGGGCTAATTTTCCATGATTTTTCCACAAAAAAATTCGCCAATTTCCAGTTTTTATAAAAGATGATTCGCCCAAATTTTAGAATATAAAATTATTCTACCTTAGGAATCGCCAACATTATATAGAGACTATATATAAAATCATTATAAATTTGAATAATTTTACAAATATATCAATAAACATTTTATAGTTTGCATGTTAGGGATTAGTGAGATTCGCCAATGTTTTAAATTTCAAAAAAAAATTCCATCCTTAAAATTTTCCTTGCTTGCTGCTACAGAGGCTAGTAAAGAAATGATTTGGTTACAAAGGTTTCTGGGTGAATTGGGTAAGAAGAAGGAGTTGGGCAGGTTATACATTGATAACCAGAGTGCCATACATCTTGCAAAGAACTCTGCATTTCATTCCAAGACTAAGCATATACAAATCAAGTACCATTTCATACGGTCAGCATTGGAAGATAGACAGTTGAAACTGGAAAAGATACACACTAGCTAGAATCCTGTAGATATGTTAACAAAAGTTGTAACCAGGGAGAAACTGAGAATATGCTTAGTTTCAATTGGTCTTAAAGTATGATGAAGAAGAAGAGAAATAACCAGGTCCAAAGTGGAGTCATTGTCTAGCAAATGAAGCAGTGGTGGAGTTGCTATAATCAGTCTCCAAAGGGGAGATTGTTGGGTGTGGAGCCTAATTATCTTATGTATTCAAAGGTCTCAGCCGGATGTAT
Organism: Pinus taeda; assembly: GCA_000404065.3. Lineage (NCBI taxonomy): Eukaryota > Viridiplantae > Streptophyta > Pinopsida > Pinales > Pinaceae > Pinus > Pinus taeda. Next base: position 53,503 of record APFE031151020.1, read on the forward strand.
ACCCCAGGAAGATTGTACACCCCTCCATGTGGGGGGGACTTGTCCCCCCCGTGGGGGTTCGGGGGGGCCTATCCCCCTCAGCTGGGGGGTCTAGGGGCAGCGCCTTCGAAGCTAAAAACAGATGTAAAATTGCCTTGTAAAAGTCTAGTAATTTCTAGTCAATCTGGGCCGTTCATTAGGTGGATGTTCTGACGGTAGAAGTTATGTTTAATTTAGGGTTTTTTTCCTTATAAGTCAACCCCTCACTATATATGAGGGAATTGTGTTGCGTCTATGTATCTTTGTATTCTGAGTGAGGAAGAGAGAGGAGATTGAGAGTGAAGAGGGTGTTACAACGGATCTGCTGTAGGTTGTATATCTTTAAAGTTTGCTGGATAATATAAAAGGAAGGATTGGTTGTTTTTCCGTGGACGTAGCCCAAACTGGGTGAACCACATATATCTGTGTCTCTCTTGTTTGATGCGTTTTCTATGTTTATATTTCTGCAATATTTTATGTGTTCCATTGCTCTGTAATATATAATTTTCTAACAACTTCATCATCCACTATTGAGGCTAGTGGATTGTCAATGGTATATGTATGGTTTGAACTTTCACTTTAATAAAAGTTGAGAGCCAACATGTTTTCTTGCATATGTTGTAAATATAATAGGACTATCCTTGTTGTATTTGTAATGTATTTTATTTCACTTAGGCTTATGCTTATGAACTATTTCTTTTGCATTTGTATGAATATTGTTGAATGCGTGATGTTGTATAATTCCATTCCTGTCAACTTGTGAACTATTTCACATAGTAATTTGTGATGTTTTTATGCTCGCATGTCCCTTTCAAGTTGCATACTATTACAGGTTTCTAAGGGGCTTAGCCATTTTCCCCTCGCATGTTAGAACCTTCCATGAATCACACTTGACCTTTCGAAGAGTCATACACTTGTTCACCAAAGTCATGATTACACTACTTTGTGTGCTTTTGCAGCCAATGCACATAATTAAAACCCACTGCTTCAGAAGCTGTGCTGTATTTCAGATGGGACTCCTACACCAAATTGTGTGAGGTCTAATTGGGACTTCATATCGGGAAGATCCCTAGATGTTGGTGGGTCTAACACTGTCAACACTAGGTGAACTTCATAGCCATAAAAGTCAATAGTCAATAATGCATTTGGCAAGCGATCTGAGACACTGCCATCAAGATAAATTCTTTGTAGAAGTTTACAGACACCATCATCAACCAAAATGATGCTATTAATAGAAATGTTATCGGGAAGTGAATGAAATGAGTTTTAAAAAAAAATGGTACTCTTTAACTCTTGCATTTTATGATGAACCAAAATAACTGCATTGAATGCTCTTTGGCCAATCTATTCTATTATCTAATAGTTTTTTTTCTTGAGCAACATTCCACAATTGAATTCACCGTAACTCCACAACTGTTATAAGTCACTGGTCTGGTTCTTACACAAGCACATAAAGTGCATAAATCCTAGAGGATCGACCTTCCTAACCTGGCGAGAGCTATGCCTAGGGGAGATAGTGTTGATTTTGTACTGGACTTTACAAAAGCACGTAAAGTGCATAAATCCCATAGGCCTAAACTTCCCACCCGATGAGAGCTATGCTTAAGGGAGATAATGTTGATTTTATAGAGGTGGTAGTGTTGTTTTATTAACAGTTGGAAGATGGCTAACATGCCCAGAAATACAATGCACCACAAGGAGAATATTCTGAGTTATGTAATGATCCTTAATGTGAATAGAAGTGATAATAAACAAATAATACATGCAGCAAATTACAAAAACGAAATATTCAGCAAACACCCATATAAAAGCTACAAATGGAGAACTTCTGAGCCATTTATTATATTTATACAAGTCAAATACAATAGATGATGGAATGGTGCACCTGGGCTTGTCTAAAAGGATAAGAAAGACCAAACCCAGGTAGGAAAATGGTTGAGTTGAAGGCTGCCCAGCTGCTGCATCAATCTGCATTGTGCTGCCCAAAAACTACTGCTTGCTAAAGTTTGAATGGCTGGAAGGTGCACTGAAACTACCTAGAAATTTATGTGCTTTTAATCCTAGACTCCTTGGCCAAAACCCACAAAAACCCAGAAATGGTTTGGCCCGATTTGGACCTCCCAAAATTGACCCCCAAAGGCACTATTTAATCCCTAGCGATTCTACAATGTATGCTGCAAAGATATGACTTAAAACCCCACCTCTGATGCTCAGAACATTAGGAAACTTTATATTTTGGATCCTTGTTAAAAACTCAGAAAGGATTTTGGCTGATTTAGACTTCCGATTTTTGACCCTGTTGGAGCCTCACCTCAGCTCTAGCTGCCAATTTCAACTTGCTGGAAACTGCCTGTAAATCCACTTGAAAACTTCTCCAAAATATTGAGTTCACCCATGCTATCCAATCCTTGACTCCTTGGATGATCTCTTGGCCCAACTCAGCTGCTCCCAAGTACCACGAAAATCTGTTGTGTGGCCTCTGCGTTGTCCCCCAGCCTAGTGGTTTGAATTGCTGGAATGCTGGCTCAGTTGGTTGTAAAACCCAGCAAGAACGTTGGTATAATGCTGCTACGTCATCTCCCCAACTCCCGGACAAGAAACCAGATCTCTGCTTGCCTTAATCGCCCTCTACGTGTTTCCTCGTTGCCCAGAAATACGCACTCCTTGCTCTGCACTGGTTGGTGGTGCTATGTCATTGCCCCAGAACTCCTAAAATCCTTGTAGAACTGCCTCTCTAGGGCGGGCATGGATGGTCCCCCGATGTAGAGGTTGAATCTCCCACTTGAGAGATTCATGGCTAAACAACCAGTTGACTCAGCTAAACAACAGAGTGAACAATCAAGTGATTTTGTTTGCAAGATGTATGAATGAATCCCAAAATGAGAGTTGCTCCCTCCTTATAACTCCTTGGACCTCCCTTGCCTCATGTGGGCCCCTCCATCCACCTATTCAACTTTCCCTCCAAGCTATTCGAATGGGCCAATTCGAATTCCCATGTGGGTGGCCCCCACATTCCACTAGCAACCAAATTAAGTCTAATTGCCTCTTAAGTCCCTAAGTCGAAAGTGATGGGTTCTATTCCTTAGCCAAAATTGTGCAAAATTGTGTGGCAGAACCCTATTACAAATGCGTTTGAGAAGGGACATGACAAGTTACATGTAGTAGCTAAATTAAACACAATTTTTTTTAATGCAAAAGGAAATAACATTTTATGTTACATATTAATGCTAGCTCTAAAATTAGTATTAATTGATATCAACACAATGGCATATATTTATATCATAGGTTTTTTAAGGTTTTTGACATAAGCCTACAATAAGACCCAAATTTCTATAAGCTAATGAAACATGATGCAGGAGCATCCAATGGCGAGGCGGCAGTTGGACATACTGTCTAAAGCACCTTTCAAAAAAATTTCACTTTGATTTATTTACTGTTAACTTTTTCCAAGAAGGCTGTTATAGCCATTGAAAATTTCTTATTTATTTATTTTATTTCTGTTTCTTTTTAGTTATGAATGTGAGTTTAAAATTATTTTAACAACCATAACAGGAAATGTAACCTCAGGTAGTTCCTCAACCGAATGAGGCTACCTGAAATATTAAAAGACATTTCATAGAAGGCACGAGGGTTGCTGCCCAGATAAGGAAAATAGAACTACATCAAGGTTGTAAAATTTGATGACAATCTTAACAAGAAGAATAAACATTGATATTTCAGGTAACCAGAAAGCCTGTGTCATGAAGTATTTTCTGTAATGTGCATGAGTGCAAACTATAAACGAAGAACGAACATGAAGACTGTGCAAGCATAAACATTTAAGAACAAAGGGCGAACACAGGAACTGGGCGTACACCCAGAAAACGACATTCACCAAGTATAGCTAAAGGTACTCGTAGACCGAATATCTTATCATTCATCAATATAATTTATTCTTCTCTAAATGCGCATACATGTATTGAAATTGTTGCATAAATAACTGTCAAAGAAAATTAGAATTCCGAGCATCATACTATTCCATATTTACATTCCATACACAAATCCATAGTTCTAGTATTCCACGAGTCCCATCTCTTCTATAAAAGAGAGGACCAGAAACCCTTAGCCAACATAGCCAGATAGGAACGAAAACAAAAGCCAGCTCACAAAGCTGAAATGTAAAGTAACTGAGGCCACGACGAAATGACAGAAATAGCAAGACCAACTATAGAGTCACGGTCGTGAAGACCTGTAAAATCAAAATGCCTACATAACCTACGGACAGACAATCACATACTATTTCGACAAACAAAGCCTCAAACAGGCACCAGAACAAGCTTAAGGGAACGGTCCTACCCATTTCAAACAAAGGTTGAGACAGAGGATTGGAGACACGGCAAGCCACCAAGTCCGAGCCCTCAACGCCGATACATGAGCCACCGGCACAACACAATGGAGGTGTTAGTTAGGGCAGCATAACCTGTATGAACAGTAAACAAAAAGAGTAGAAGGAAAAAATGACAACAAAATCCTAAAGGTTACCTGAGTGATGAGAGGGTTTGAACAAACCCCGAACCAACAGCAATTCCAAGAGGGAAACAGGAATCGTGAGTCCCAACAAAACCAGAGAAGCTTGAGCCACGGCCACAGAGCCATACAAATCCCCAACTGCTCACAAGGAGTGGGATTATCAGTGAAAGATACAGTAGCACGAAGAAGTGAAACCGAAGAAGGAAGATTACCCGTGGAGGAAACTGGATAGTCACCAGAGAAAACAAACTAAGAACCTGTTAGTGGAACCAACATAGTTTATCAGCAGTTGAGCCATATAAGCAAATAGATCAAGCCAACAAACAACAAATCAAACAAGGTTTCTCAGTCTTAGACCACCTTCAGGGTGTACCCACAGCAGGGAAAATGTTGACGGAACCAACGAATGGAAGAGGGCTGAGTGCCATAGCCATAACCAGGAACAAAACCCCATAGTGAACGGAGTAGCTAGATTACCAACAGAGCAAGTGAATGACGTAGAAAGGGTTTCACACAAAGCCATAGAGCTAGCACGAAACTCCAAAACCTCGTGGACTGTGGAGGCATTAAAAGCCTCATTAAACCTCTCCAAAACCCTTGAGTCACTGCACGGGAAGATCACGTGGTTCAGCTGCCATGCAGCGTCCACATTAGTGGTCGGGTGTGTCATCATTTTTGGTATCAAAGCAGTTCTTTCCTTAGGGAAGAAAGTTTAATTATGGAGGTAGGAAGAAGAGGAAGAGGAAGAGGTGTTTGGAGAGTAGCCGAAGATGGACTACATGAAGAAATTAGGGTCCTAAGTGCTAGGCTAGCAGCAGTGGAAGTAGGAAGGCGCAGGGATCCAGAGTATGGTGACGACAATGATGCAGAGACTATAGCTGCAACATATGGGTTCGAAGAGGAAGGACCAGAAATAATATTGTTGAAATCCGTCCTGTTAGCAAACATCAAACCTAAACCTGAACTGTCAAATTATGATGGCAGCCTATCTACTGAATTTCTTTTGGATTGGATTAGGGAGTTAGATAAATACTTCGAGTGTGAAGAGTCAGTGATGAAAAGAGGATCAGGTTTGCAGCTACAAAGTTGAAGGGGCATGCAGCACTATGGTGGGACAGTGTGCAAGCAGAGCGAAAATGATCCAACAAACCACCGATTAAGAAGTGGGACATGATGGTGGCCAAGTTGAAGGGTAAATTTTTACCTAAAGATTATCAGATTGCACTACATAGACAGGTACAAAATCTGAAGCAGAGGTCAATGACTGTAAACAAGTACATAGAGGAGTTTTATAGAGTAAATCTGCAAGCAGGTTATGTCGAGGGCAAACCCAGAAAAGACTGCAAGGTTTGTGAATGGGTTGCAGATGGAGATACTAGATGAGATCAGTATTCTCTCTCCCATATCTGTAGAAGAAGCATATCAAAGTGCTTTAAAAGTGGAAGGAAAAATTAACAGAAGGCAGAATGCGAAGAGAGGATGTGGTTACGGACGAGGAAGGGGACAATCCTATGGCAGAGGTAGAACTGCCAATAGTAATGATGAAGGAAACAATTCAAAATCTGTAGTGTCAATAGACAAAGAGGGTAACACTAGGGGAGGAAGGCCTTACCAGCGAGGTAATGGCAGAGGCAGAGGAGCTGCCTACCAGTGTTACAAGTGCCACAAATGGGGGCACAGTGCGTTTGAATGTCCTGAAAGTGATCAGGCAGGACAAAGAGGGGCATATGTTGCTTAGCTTGAGGAGACCGAGGCCCCACCTCAAGAAGTGGATAACATGCTTGAAACAGGCAAAGCCTTGGTACTGAATAAAGTTTTATTGAAGCCAACTAAATAATCAGCTGCTTTGACACAGTGGAAAGCTCTATTCCGGACTGTGTGTAAGTTGTAGGGGAAGTGTTGTAAATTGATTATCCATAGTGGAAGCACAAACAATTTAGTAGCTAGGGAGATGGTGGAAAATATGGGCCTAAAGTGATTGAAACACCCAACTCCATACCGGGTGTCTTAACTGTGGAAAGGAAACCAACTGCTTATTAATGAGCAGTGTGAGATGGAATTTCATATAGGCAGATATAAGGATAAAGTGACATGTGACATTATGCCAATGGATGTATGCCATATACTGCTGGAAAGACCTTGGTAGTATGACAGGAAGGTGGTACACGATGGAAAAAAAATTGCTATAAGTTCGTGAAGGATGGGGTCAAACACACAATGGTACCCATGAAGGAAGAAGCTACAACAGAAAGTAGTGGATCGAAAGCCTTGTTGCTAGGGGGAAAAGGGTTCCTATAGCAGTTGGGAGATGACAAGATTATATTTGTAGTCATACGGAGGCCGAGGCCAGTGTTAGTTCATACTGAAATAAAGGATTTACCGGAAGAAATCCAAGATATGTTGCAGGAATTCAACGATATAGTAGTGGACGAATTTCCAGACAAGTTACCTCCAAAATGGAGTATCAGCCACCATATCAACTTTATACCAGGAGCCAGCTTGCCCAAAAAATCCTCTTATCGTATGAGCTCGAAAGACAATGAGGAGATTAGAAAACAGGTGCAAGAATTGTTGGACAAGGACTGATTCAGGAAAGCCTAAGTCTGTGTGCAGTATCAACAGTTTTGGCTCCCAAGAAAGGAGGGGAGTGGAGAATGTGTATCGACTCCCGAGTGATCAATAAGATTACTATTAGGTATAGGTTTCCTTTACCATGCATGGATGATATGATGGAATGCTTAAGTGGATCAACAAACTTTTCCAAGATTGATTTGAAAAGCGGTTATCATCAAATACGGATTCGGGAAGGCGATGAGTGGAAGACTGCTTTTAAGACCAATGAGGGCTTGTATGAGTGGCTGGTCATGCCCTTCGGATTGAGTAATGCACCCATCATGTTCATGCGCTTGATGAACGAGATGCTGAAAGAATACATCGGGAAGTTCGTTATTGTGTACTTGAATGATATTATTATTTTCAGTAAGAGTAGAGACGAACATTTCAGACACATCAAGTGTGTCTTGGAAAAATTACAGCAAAATAAATTTCTATTAAATTTGAAGAAATGCACGTTTTTCAAGAAGGAATTGATTTACTTGGGGTTCGTGATCTCAGAAAATGAGTTGAAGATGGATCTAGAAAAGGTTGTAGCCATAGTTAGCTAGCCGTCCATGGGCTAGCAAGTTTTTACAGGAAGTTTATAAGGGATTTTAGCGGTATCTGTGCGCCCATGGTAGAGACTATCAAGAAGGCCAATCAACCATTTCATTGGACTAATTCAGATGAAAGGAGTTTTCAGCTGCTGAAAAAGAAGATTACTGAACGACCTGTTTTACGATTGCCGGATTTTAACAAACTTTTTCAAGTTCGTTGCGATGCCAGTGGGACAACCATTGGAGGAGTGTTGAGTCAAGAAGATAAACCGGTGGCCTATTTCAGTGAAAAATTGAATGAGAGTAGACAAAAATATTCGTCCTATGATAAGGAATTCTATGCAGTAGTACAAGCACTAAAACACTGGAGACAGTATTTGTTGGGAAATGAATTCATCCTGTTTTCAGACAATTCTGCTCTACAATATATTATGCAGTAGCACAAATTAAACCACAAACATGCGAAGTGGGTGGAATATCTCCAAAGTTTCACGTTTGTGTTAAAGCACATCAGCGGACAAGCCAATAAGGTGGCAGACGCATTAAGTCGGAGGAGTTTGATCATGCAGGAGAGAAGAATACAAGTGTTGGGTTTTGAGAATCTTAAGGATCTGTATGAAACAAATGCATATTTTCGTGAAGCATACAAAGCTTGCCAGAATCCGCTGTTGAGGGACAACAACTTGTGGTTAGATTTTAACTTGCAGGAAGGATTTCTGTTCAAGGGTGGATAGTTGTGCATCCCAGAGTGTTCAATGAGGGAAAATCTAATCCAGGAGAAGCACAATGGAGGTCTAGCCGGACATTTTGGCGTAGACAAGACATTCGACCAAGTAAGTCATTTTTATTATTGACCTAGGATGCGACGAGACATGCAACGATATGTGGCTAGATGCAAGATGTGTCAACTAGCGAAGGGACATAGTCAGAATATAGGATTATACACACCATTGCTTGTTCCGGACAGACCTTCGGATTCAGTTAGTTTAGATTTTGTTTTGGGTTTTCCAAGGACACAGAAAGAGTATGATTCAATTATGGTAGTGGTGGATCAATTTAAAAAAATGGTGCATTTTATCCCTTGCAAGAAGACCAGCGTTGCCATGCATGTAGCTCATCTATTCTTTACAGAAATTTTCAGTTTGCATGGCTTGCCGACATCTATTCTTTCAGATAGGGATGTGAAGTTTACGGGCCATTTCTCGTGAACTTTGTGGAAAAAATTGGACACTAAACTGAATTTCAGTTCAGCTTATCATCCACAGACCGACGAGCAAACTGAAGTAGTAAACCGAAGTCTGGGAAATCTACTACGTAGCCTCGTTGGAGAGAATTCACGACAGTGGGATTGTGTACTCGCCTAGGCAGAGTTTTCTTATAATGACTCTCCAAACAGGAGCACAGGCATAAGCCCTTTCCAAATCCTATATGGCATGCATCCTCGAGGAGTGCACGAATTACGAGATTTGGGTCGATTGGAACAGAGGAGTGCACAAATTACGAGATTTGGGTCGGTTGGAACAGAGGAGTGCACAAATTACGAGATTTGGGTTGGTTGGAACAGAGGAGTGCTGACAGAGAATAATTCGCCAAGATGATTAACGAACTTCACGAATAAGTGAAAGCTAAGTTGCAGAACAATAGTCAAAAGTATAAACAAAAGGCAGATTTGAAGCGACGGGAAGTGCAGTTTGAGATAGGAGATTTGGTACTGGTGCATCTACTAAAGGAAAGGTTCCGCAAAGGAGAGTACAACAAGCTGAAATTCAAAAAGATAGGGCCTTGTCGAGTTTTACAAAAATTCTCTGCAAATGCCTATGAACTGCAATTTCCCCTGGGTATTGGGTTCTCACCCATTTTCAATGTCGCAGACCTATACCCCTATGTTTTTGCAGACACAGAGGAAGATTCAACCAGTCACACATGGGACACCCAAGGAGACGAAGAGACAGGGACATGGATCAAGCATCTGCCCACAACCAAGCCTTTAGAGATTGACCAAATATTGGACACTCAGGTAGCTCGGTGGACACGTCGAAAGTACTTACAGTACTTGGTTAAGTGGAAGGACCATCCGATAGAGGACAATGCCTGGATGGATGCTAGATAGATTTAGCACACTAGATATTCGATTGAAGAGCTCATGGACAGGAGCCATGAGTTTCATTCACCGTGGGAGCCTGATGCAGGAGCATCCAATGGCGAGGCAACAGTTGGACATGCTGTCTAAAGCACCTTTCAAAAAAATTTCACTTTGATTTATTTTATTGTTAACTTTTTCCAAGAAGGCTGTTATAACCATTGCAATTTATTTATTTATTTATTTTATTTCTGTTTCCTTTTATTTATGAATGTGAGTTTAAAATTAGTTTAAAAACCATAACAGGAAATGTAATTGTGCAATGTAACCGCAAGTAGTTCCTCAACAGAATGAGGCTCCCTGAACTATTAAAAGACATTTCATAGAAGGCACGAGGGTTGCTGCCCAGATAAAGAAAATAGAACTACACTGAGGTTGTAAAATTTGCTGACAAGCATAACAAGAAGAATAAACATTGATATTTCAAGTAACTAGAAAGCCTGTGTCATGAAGTATTTTCTGTAATGTGCATGAGTGCAAACTATAAACGAAGAAGGAGCATGAAGACTGTGCAAGCATAAACATTTAAGAACGAAGGACGAACATAGGAATTGTGTGTACACCCAGAAAACGACATTCACCAAGTATAGCCAAAGGTACTTGCAGACCAAACATTTTATCATTCATCAATAGAATTTCTTCTTCTCTAAATGCACATACATGTATTGAAATTGTTGCATGAATAATTGTCAAAGAAAATTAACATTCCGAGGATCATACTGTTCCATATTTACATTCCATACACAAATCCATAGTTCCAGTATTCCACAAGTCCCATCTCTTCTACGGAAGAGAGGACCAGAAACCATTGGCCAACATAACCAGACAGGAAGGAAAACAAAAGCCAAATCACAAAGCCGAAGTGTAAAGTGAGGCCATGACGAAACGACAATAGCAAGACCAACTATAGAGTCACGGTCGTGAAGACCTGTAAAATCAAAATCCCTACATAACCTACGGAGAGACAATCACATATTGTTTCGATAGACAGAGCCTCAAACAAGCACCAGAACAAGTTTAAGGGAACAGTCCTACCCATTTCAAACAAAGGCTAAGACATAGGATTGGAGACATAGCGAGCCACCAAGTTTGAGCCCTCAACACTGGTACATGAGCCACCTGCACAAAACAACGGAGATGTTAGTTAGGGTAGCATAAAATATATGAACAGTAAACAAAAAGAGCAGAATGAAACAACGGCAACAAAAGCCCAAAGGTTACCTGAGTGACGAGAGGGTTTGAACAAACCCCGAACTAGCAACAATGCTAAGAGGGAAACGGGAATCGTGAGTCCCAACAAAACCAGAGAAGCTCAAGCCACGACCACAGAGCCATACAAAGCCCCAACTGCTCACAAGGAGCAGGATTGTCAGCGAAAGATACAGTAGCAGGAAGAAGTGAAATTGGAGAAGGAAGATTACCTATGGAGGAAACTAGATAGTCGCTAGAGAAAATGAACCGAGTACCTGCTAGTGGAACCAACACGATTTATCAACAGTTGAGACATATAAGCAAATAGATCAAGCCAACGGACAACAAATCAAACAAGGTTTGCCTTCAGGGTGTACCCACAACAGGGAAAATGTTGACGGAGCCAGCGAACGGAGGAGGGTTGAGTGCCATAGCCATAACCAGGAACAAAACCCCATAACGAACGGAGTAGCTGGATTACCAATAGAGCAAGTGAATGACCGAGAAAGGGTTTCCCACAAAGCCATCGAGCCAACACGAAACTCCAAAACCTCGTGAACTGTGGAGGCATTAAAAGCCTCATTAAACCTCTCTAAAACCCTTGAGTCACTGCACAGGAAGATCACGTGGTTCAACTGCCATGCAACGTCCACATCAGCAGTCGGGTGTGTCACCAAAACATGAAATAATAAATAATTAAATAATTTTACATATTATGTTTTCTTCAAATTTTAATTAACTAGACTAATATACAAATAATTTTAATTGAATTAACAGGTATAAAAACAATATAGATTGCTATATACCTGTTAAGTAGGTATAATAAAATAATATTATGAGGATAACATTTACAAATGAATCTTAATATTGATAGCATTCATTGATATGCCACTAAAAATGAATTATATTTTATTATATGTGAGTAATGCTAGATGTCTCTTATATTAACAAGTGCAGCATAGTGGCCCACGGGGCTTTGGATTGACGGTGAATGGGTGCTTTGTTAAGGCACTCCTTGCGATAGGTCACCGGTTCAAATCCCCCGTGGGTGCTTAGGTTAGTCTTAACGTAGAAAAAAAAAACAAGTGCAGCATAGTAGCTAATACCCACCGTTTAGTTTAAATATGGTAGCATTGGAATTTAATAGGTACTTAATTAGGGATATAATATAAATACTTAATTAGATTATCTTAATAATGACCTTAATTATTATAATCTACCTATAGCCCTAATATTAATATAAGTACTTAAATATAGAATAATAACTAAGATATACTAAATTAATTACCTTAAGTATGTGTTAAAATTATAATAGGAGAATAACTATTAATAAGAATATCACTATATTAG
>APFE031151020.1:66414-113139 GCA_000404065.3 Pinus taeda
TATCCAAATTTAGGGTTCTTCAAATTAGTCCTGATTGGTGTATATGATCCATCGATGTAACGATATGCTCTGGGGTCTTTTTGTTCTATGGAACCCTCGTGATGCTGCCCTTGGACCTTATTCATCTTTGGCTGGTATTACAATGGAAGGATATCTCAGGGGGTTGGCTAGACCTGCCATTCTTGTAAACTACAATGGGTCTTATCAGGATTGAGAATTTTATTGGAACCATCTCCTTCCCAATGGTTTACTCTGAGAGCATTCCCTCATTCTTTCTAGGGACTTAAACTTTACGACCCCATATTTCTTCAAATGTATTTCAATGTTTCCTCGTCTAAGATTTCACTTAAATTTAACCACTCATGGTTGAGAGGAATATTTCCATTCACTGTTTCATGCATGTTGGAAGCATTGTCGGGTTGATATCCTACGTGTTGTGGAGGAGGCTAGAATTACAACGAAGGTGTTGGGGCGAGTAATGCCCATTTATAGCACTTATCCCCAAATTCTCCAAGCCACATACCTTTAAAGATTATTGACCAATTTTACTTCGCAATCTTATTTACAAGGTCATTATTAAGGTATTATCAAACATATTGAAATGTGTTCTTTCTTCTTCTTTATCTCTGGAACAATTTGGCTTTCTTCTTGGTCGTTTGATTTTTGATTCTATCAAGACGGATCAAGGGGCTCTGCACTCCATCAAGATAAAAAAACACAGTGCTCTTATCGTTAAAATGGACTTATTCAAAGCTATTGATGGGGTGAAATGAAGCTTCTTTAGACTACTCCTTCACATTGGTCTGGACATTAAGATGAGAAATTGGATTATGGGATGCATTACTTCCACTAACTTTTTTGTGCTTATCAATGACACACCATCTGGTTTTTTTCCCTGTTCCAGGTGCTTGAGACAAGGGTGTCCCCTATCTCCCTTCTTATTCCTTCTTATCATTGAGGTCTTACGAAGGATGATTATCTGGGCCAAAAGAGCAGGGTGTATCAAAGGGATCAAGGTGTCTAAATCCATTATTTTAACCCATCTCCTATTTGTGGATAATGTTTTAATCTTTACTAATCGCTTGGTATCTAAATGGAATTCTTTTCTACCTTTTGCTCTGTGATAGGTGTGTTGGTTAGGTAGTGTAAATCATCTTTCCTCCAGAATAATAGTTTGGATCAAACCATCTCTTCTATCATCACTTTCCTTCCATATAAGGTGGTACCTATGGATCAAGGTTTTTTCTACCTAGGCTATTATCTTAAACCCAACTACTACTATGTGGAGGACTGGTCTTGGCTATTAAAGCGAATTGAGCACATAATTGACAAATGGTGTTACAGATGGCTCTCCCTAGTTGGAAGGATGACCTGAGTAAAGTTAGTTCTGGAGATCATTCCTGTTTATTAGCTCTCCCTCTCAAAGATCGCAAAGTCCACCATTAGGAAGATTCAATATTGCATGTTTAACTTTATTTGGACATTTAGACTAACAGTAAGAATTGTGCAGGTCTACATTTGGCTAAATGGGATTTTCTCTCTCAAGCCAAATGGTCTGGGGTAGGGGTTTTAAAAATTTACATTGGTTTGGTTTAGCCCTTGTCATAAAGAGTTTTTGGATGGCCATTACAAGTTCAGGTATTTGGAGTTGCATAATTGCAGATAAATATGTTCACAACAAGTCTGTTTTGGAGTGTCTGAGGTGTTTTAAGCTTAAAAAGTATTCCAGGAACATATGAAGGGATCTAGTCGAAGCTATTTCTTGGATGTATAAATGGCTTGCGTGGAAGGTGAGAAATGGACAAGAAGTCATTCTTGGGAAAGATCCTTTCCTATGGGATCTTCCTTTTATCTCTTCTCTTTTGATCTCATTTTTCATCTCAATCCACACAGAGTTTTTAGGCTTTATCAAGCCTATTTTCCATGTTATCAGGTCACTTTCTATGGTAGGTAGAAATGCTCTACAAACCCGGGCTTACAGGGTTAGGAATACGGATGAATGGGATTTGTTTGTCATTAATCTGACATCAAGTGGTCTTTCCTTAAATAAATAATGAGGTGGATACTATTATATTTTGTTGGAAATCCTCTTCCGACCAAGTCGCAACTAGAATTACTTATAACTAGATCATTGCCTCTACCCTCCATCCCATGAATATCCCATGAATAATTGGTGGCTCAAAAAAATATGGAATTTACTTATAACTAGATCATTGCCTCTACCATCCATCCCATGAATAATTGGTGGCTTAGAAAAATATGGAATTGACCCATTCCTCTAAAGCTTAGATGCTTTATTTGGTTTTCCTTGGAGAAAGTTATTCTCACATGGTACAACTTACTATGCAGGGACTTTATTGGTCCCAGTGTCTGTTGTCTATGCTTAAGTGGATCTAAATCTATCGAAATCTATTTTTCTAGTGTGACTACTCCAAAGCTCTATGGAATGAAGTCCTATCTTTGCTCAACATTATGGATGGTGGGCCTATCTCCTCCCTTTGAGTCATGAATACTCCAAAGCTCTATGGAATGAAGTCCTAACTTTGCTCAACATTATGGATGGTGGGCCTATCTCCTCCCTTTGAGTCATGCCTACATTGTTGGGATCTCAAGATGGGTTAGTTTGAAACATTACCTGTCTTTTTAGGTTGGGCATTTGGTAGGTATGAAATAATTTTACTTTTGAGGGTTTTTGAGGGGAGATCCATCAATCTTTCTTTGTTCCCTATTTTAGGTACTTGGTTTTTTAAAAGATTATATAAGACCTTTGAAGCCCAAGTTGGATCGGCTATTTTTTTACCTTCCAATACCACAATATTCTAATGTTGGATTCTTTCATTGAGCCTCATAGGAAGGCAAGTGTGGAGTGGGGCACTCTTGTTTCTTTAGAAAATCTATCCTATCATATTTGGCTGAATTTAGGGGGCACTCTTATTTTTTTAGGGAAATCTAGCCTATCATAATTGGTTGAATTTAGGGTCTGGATCCAATACAAAGACAAAAATCTCAACTTGTTGGGCCCTATTGTATTTTGTTGCCTCCATTAACATTGTCTAATTACAAGTCTATGGTGATTCAAAATGCATTATAGATTGGTTAGTTGGGAGAAACCACCTTCAGGTTTTAATCTTGCAATACTGGATAAACAACATAAATATTCTAAAGAGATATTTCCACTCTCTTTTTCAGCATATATATAGGGAATGGAACCTTCAGGTTAATATCCTTTCCAAAAAGTTCTCTACGCCAAAGAAAGCTATATATTTTATGAAGGAATACAAAGTATTCAGTTACTGAGGCATGGGAGAATCCACATGCCCACTGGTGATCAACTGACACTAGGTTAGTTTGGGTGTCATGGTCGACATTCAGTTAGATTATGTATTATCTCTGATGATAATTCCAAACTTTTTGCAAGCTGCTAGTTCTCATGTCAACATACTTGATATACTTTTGCAATGTTTTCTGTTTTTGGATGCACTGCTGAAGAATGTTGTAATACTATCTATGTATTATACTGTCCTTGTGTTTTCAGTAGTTTTGGTTTTATTAGACACTTTATGTAAGTATTATAAAATCTATGCTCATATTTTGTATACCAAAATGGTACAATGAATAAAATATAGTAAGTTATTATGACAAAATTATTAGATATATATATTTTTTTACCTAGAAGACGAATTTTTCCAACTTAAAAGAAAAAAAGAAAAAAGAAAGAAAAAAAGAAAATAATAATAATAATATTTTCATACCTAAATTGACAATGATAAAATAAGATGATGAATCAAAATTTTCACATATTAAAAAAAACAATAAAGATGAAAATATTCAACTTGTTTATTTAACATTTAAACATGCTGGTACCTTGTCATAATTAATTTTTAAATCCACATAATTTTTTTTGGTAGGTTTATATGTTGTAATTTAAAAATTTTAATTCTATATTATTATCATAAACTTATTGATTGGTGTATGTACATCAATGTTAAGGATGAAAATATTCAACTTGTCTATTTAACATTAGAGTATGTTGGCAGCTTGTTATAATTTATTTTTAAATCTATGTATGAGTAATTTTTTTTTGATAGGCTTATATGTTTCATTTTAAAAATTTGATTTCTTATATTTATAATCCTAAGTGGCATTCAATAAATTATGGCCTATTTGTGCATCATATTCTATTTTATATTTAAAAATGAAATTTTGATTAACTTAGTTTTTATGGTATTTTATTGGGTTAACCATGAAAAGTTTTAAAGATCGAGATATAATTTGATTGTTAATGATTGGTTTTCCATTAAAATAGTTATAAATTGTTAAAATTTACACCTTTAAAAAAAATTAAATATAATTGAAAATTTGATATTTAGGAAAGTGAATATAACTAATTTTTTTTTAATATTTTATAAATATAAGTATAATTGTAAGGTGACAGGAGGGAGAGATTTTGATCAATTTTGAAAGAATAATTATTGATAGTTATCCCTGAGACTTGGGAAGGAAGAAGAACAACAATTAATCATAAGCTTACGGTTTGTATTTTTCCCTCATTTTAGCACCACAAAAGGGAATAAAGGAAATGAAAACTTTGGGTGATTCATTCTTGGTCATAAAGCACATGAGCTACAACTCTTGAGCCCAGAATAACAAGCTCAATCAAATCCTCAAAAGATCCCTTAGCATGCTCCCTCCCTTTGAGAAACTACATTTTTTCCACATTCTATAAGAGGCTTTAATAAGGAAGCAGATACATAAGCCAATATGGCATTCCAAATGAAAGAAGGTCATAACATGGTCAATGAAATTGAAGGTTATTAACCCATCCCTTAAGTCTTCAAATGAATGATCTGTAAATTGTCGTGGATATTCCACTGGACAGTTCGCCACAACGGATTTAATAATATTATATTAAAACTCTGAAAATTATACACTATTACAGTTTATTAAACTTGAAGATCTATGGATTTACCTGTAATTAGTGCATGCACGAGAATGGAAATTATGCATAAAAGTAGAGAACGACAAAATAAGCTCACACACACATAAGACACAAGATATGCTCTCTCGGAAACCCTTTCGAGAGAAAACCCAACTAGAAGGTGAGGTTGCTTCGCGCTCTTTCTCTGTCTGGAAATATGGCTGCAGTAAAAATAAGTAATCACTGTAGCCTGTGGGCTACTACAGTGCACAAATTCTCTATGTGTGTTCTTCCTCCTATCTCTCCTAGCTATGGAACAAAATGCTCTCGAAAGAATGGAATGTCTCTTCCTCCTAGTGGCCCACTTATAACACAACCCAATAGCATACTAGTGGTTAATTTTGGCTACATCAACTCTTAACTAGAGTTACAATATAGACTCTTCTAGAGTCTTTTACATCAAAAACAAGTGTCTAGCCCTTTTTCCATGAACAATGTGGGCTGTTGCGGCATCCTCCTGGACTCTTGAATGGCATAATTTTTGCATACAGACTCCAATTGACGGGCTTCTTGTGTCATTTGAAAGGTCTCCGTGTGTAGAATAACATGAAAAAGTGCAAGCTAAAGAAACAAATTTTCACCCCCAAAAAACGTCGTTTGATGCCTCAAAATGCTCCTGGAAGGTTTCAAACCCCGTTTCGCCAAATTGAGTCCCACAGATAAAAACGATCCCCTGAGCTGATTCCTCCACTTTTTCCACTCCAAATGCATTGAGATGGATGACAAAAATTATAATGATCCAATTCAGATCAATGAATGTCTCAAATTCGATGTTATAATTCCACTGATCCAAAAATATTTTTCGGCCTCCCTCTCCCGGCCTCCCCCCCATCTCCAAATCATCCTCCCCCTTGCTCTCCTCCCGACTTCCTCGCCTTCGACTCATCCTTACATCACACCCCCTGTGTGTCCCCCCCATCCCTCCCATATGACATCATATGATTTATACCCTCCCTCATCCCTCGACATGAGGCTGTAATCCTGAGCATGTAAGGCTGGCGTGGTGGATATGTTAAGTGTGGGAACGCTTGAGTCTGACCATCATATCACATTCCATTGCTTGAAGAAACAAGCAAACTCCATGTGAAGCCCCTCAGAGAGCGAGCCACATTTAATCAACATGGTTCAGATCAGATGGTTCACTCGCTTGAAGGTTCGAATGCATGAATAGGGTAATAATGGAAGTTAAGTGGGATCTCGGAGGTAAGCAGATTGCCTCTTAATGCCACTCAAAGCTCCTGTTCGGATCCCTCTATAAATTACTGGATAATTGTTTGAAACTATGCATTATGAATGTGTCTAAATCAATCCAGTGGGTCGTGGGAGATAGGTTTCTTTGGTAGGGTCCAAGCTACTAGTGGATGGTCTCAGAGGTTAGGGGAAGCCCATCCCCCCAGTCTTGTGAGAGTCACTCAAATGTTATTCTGGTTGGGCTGGGGTGCACAATTGGAACGAGAATTTTGTTAAGGCCCATTGTGAAAAGTCTTGTGGTTTCACTGTGTCTGTTGTCCCCCTGCGTCAATTGTTTCACTGTGGAAGGTTGCATGGTCTCACTATGTCAATTGTCTCTCTGCGTGAAAGGTATCACTTTGTCAATTATCATGGATGTTGGCTCTTAGGGGTTCCGCTACCCATGCTTGGGCAGGGAGGCTGGTCGCGCTGAACCTAATTAGGAAAAATGATCTCCTCTAGACTCTTTCTCCCCTCTTGCTTGTGGTATATGTGAAATGGAACACATGGAATTGCAAGCGGGTATGGGCGAAATGCAGGAACTTTTTCAACATCCAAGGACCGGGAAGGAGAAGAATGTTGAGAAACGCAAGAAAATCTGGCAGCTAGAGGACAAAATCGATGCACTTAGAAACAAGATTGAATATCTCCAAATTTAACTGGTTATGTAGCACTCTAAGCCAATAGAAGAAAGCACTGGCTTCAATCTTAACCCTCCAACCGACCGAGAGGATTTGTCTGTCTCATCATGTCTATTAAAAATGTATAGTTTTAAATGTATTTTTCTATTATTTCAGTATTGTAAAGTTTACACTAGTACATTAGTAGCCACTCAGTTGTTTTTCATAAGGAAAATTGGGCTTGGAAAGTTAGTCTACAGCTTATGAAGCCTATCAATGTATTGAAATTGTAAATCTCTCGTTTTTAGCCACGACCAGGCGCAACTTAATATATATACAATACTCTTTCATGTTAAAAAAAAAATATAAGTATAATTTAAATTTAAAAATATTTTTAAAAAAGTTCATAGTTATCAAATACTATTTTTGGTAATTTATTGGATTTTATTAAATCATATATCAATAAAATAATAATAATTGTCCTATTATTGTGGCATGTCATCAGGGAAACGAGACTAATGACATTGAAGATATTTAAACTACAACATAATTATCACTAGGCCATGACATGTGTTTGGCAGGGTTATCATGGATATTACAAATGATTAGCTCAACATAATTATCACTAGGCCATGACATGTGTTTGGCAGGGTTATCATGGATATTACAAATGATTAGCTCAGTATTGTAGATAGATCACAATGGTAAAACATAAACAACATCAAAAGGAAAATTATATGACAAACATAACATTTAAATGAACCTAGATAGTCATCATTATTTAGCAAAAGTTGTAGGGGCAAGGTCTTGGGTGCTTGGCCCCATTAAGGACTATCTCCTTCACTAAAGATGCATCTCAATATGTTTCGGCGAAGCCTTCAGGCTGATGAGGCAAGAGTGCAATGTTTTTGGACGCATTGGATATCATTTAGATGAACAATGATTTCATTTTGGTTCTCCTACTTTTCCTTGATGACACGGCCTAGAATTGTTTTCATCTACCAATACAGAGTGATGAAGTGGAAGTATTGGTTGTTACGACCCATAATATGTCCAAGATTTAAGACCTAATCAGAAACTTAGGTTTGCACTTGTAACTTTGAATGAGCATTTTAGTCTCAAATTTTCCAATCTTTAAAAAGGTAAATTTCTTCTTGAATCTTTGGGGACTGGCTGAATGGTAAATTTCTATTGCACATTGGGCTTGAGATTGAACTCAACGCTTGTTTGTTAATAGGACTTGTACTGCTAGAGTCGTGTCTTGTGTGCATACATTTCCATGGCATGGTGCTAGGGAAAGACTAGTTCCTAGGTAAATGAAAACCAAGAGATAAGTGGGCAAGGGAATGAAGACCCAGGGGTCCTACGTAAAGGATGCAAAAAGAAGAACGTCAAGTAGCTTTCATATACTTCTTATAAGGTAATTTCATAATAATGTTTTAAGTTTTAACCATGTGAAATATGCTTTAATTTTAGAATGCAAATATATATGAAGGTGTAGTCTTGTTTGTCACCTATATTTCTATATTATTAACCAACAAAAAAATGAGAATCTTTAGTTTTTAAAATTTTAACCATTAAATGTTTTATTTACAGTTGGTATCGTAAGTAAATTAAAGGATACATTTCAATTATACAAAAGGGAAAGTGCGCCTTTCATACAGAGAGTAAATATTTGAAAATTACTTTCATTATTAAGAAAAGAAAAAATATTTCAATTATATAGGTGAATTTTGTGAATCGTTAAGTTTGAAAATGTTAAAAAATTAAGAAAATATAACTTATTATTTACAATTTCATATTTATATAAATAATTGTAACTTAAAAAAGCCAAGAGGCTAATATAAATTAATAGCTTTATCAAATTGTGTTTATGGAATGATGTAAAATATAACACATGCATGGATTAAATAGTATATATATAACAAGTAGTGAGTTTTTAACATATTTTAATTTTTTAAAATTAAATTTTATTGATCATATTAATTTACATATATATTTTTTTATCTATCTAGGAGACTATGTCATTTAAAAATAAAAAGTTTTTGCGTGAAAGTAAATAAAATGTTCAAAATACCGATAACATGATATAGGCTTACTAGAGTGATATTAATTAAAAATAAAGAATAAAAAGAGTCTATATGGCTAGTTTATAGCAATCTTAAAGCTATAAACATACTATTATTGACTTGAATTAATTTACAATTAACCAAAAGGAAGAGATTGTAAATATTTACTCATGAAAAATTTAAGAAAAGGTGGAAGCATCCATCTCAGTGCACACAAGGTTGCTTGGACTAAGACTACATGGCTCTACTTCTGAGGCTAGATTGTGCTCAATTCTTTTGATTCTCTCTTTCATCTTTTGCAGTTAGAGTATCACATCATCAAGAACAAACATAATCTTATTTTTAATGTCATTGCATCACATGAGAATCTGACCAAGCATAGATGTCATTCCCAATATAAGTTTATGGTATGAATGTACTAGTTATGTTGTCCACAAGTGTTGCTTACATCTAGCACCCAACCCACCATGGCCTCCAAATCAAGCAAACAATGTCATTCACCTATGAATTCCTCTTCTATATCTTTCAATTCCTCCTAGACAAGAAGACACCATCACCTGCTTTAGAGTCGACAACTAAGGTAAACAATGTCAATGATTTTGCAGTTTCATGTTCTCATTATGATGATGATTTTGGTACATTTGGAAAACACACTATAGGGATTGGTTCAAAGCTAATGAAGAAGATGGAGTTAATGGCCAAGGCATTGTGAATCACGTCCAAGTGGTGGAACTACCTCAATATGCAAGCCTATGCTATGTTAGAAAGGAAGAGATAGGAGAGTCTTCAAGCGACAAGTCTCAGATAGTGCAGGATGTTGAGAGCACATCACCACCTTCCAATGATAGTGAGCACTCCAAAGGAAGAGACAAGTCAAGTTTTCCTCTCCAGAGCTACACCAAAGCTATTTTTTCAAGGCATGATATGTCACCCAGGAAGGAGACACAAAAGAAGGTTAACAAAGTATGGTGGAAGAAAAACCATTGCAACCATTGCAACAAGAGTGGACATCAGAAATCCACATGTTGGAAGCTCTCTCTAGAGCTACACCTAAAGAAGGACAAGGAGCATATGAAAGCACCTATTAAAGAACTGATCGATGAAGCAGTGCAAAAAGAAATCCAGTTATAGGAAGAGAGCCCATTAGCCCAGTTATGTAAGAGATGGTTAGCTTCTTTAAGTAGTTGAGCATGGCCACCGTTGTAAATCAAATGTTGCTTTTTAAAGACTCCATAGATGGGAAAAAGTATGCAACGTAGTAATATTATGGCCATTAATTTGATTGTAAGGGTATGTGTTCTGTTGTAAAACTTGACCATGAGTGTGTTATAAACTCTTGGTAAGTATGGTCTTGTTTGAAATCTTGCAAGTTGGACATGTATTGGGAGCTACAGATTTGCATAAGGGTATAGGTGTTGGCTTCATCATTCCTAGTTCTAAAGTACAAAGGTGAAGGAAAGGAAAGGTGGCCAATCAAAGACATTTGTTATGCAGTTCAAGATTGTAGTATTGTTTATACTTTTGGAGGACCAAAAGTCCTTCAGTGGGAAGGAATGATCCAGGTGGATCCCTAATGGCCTAAAAATCAAGGTCCTTGAAACTCAATGAAAGCAAGACCAGATCTAAAAGTTCATCACAAGATTTGCAATGACACAAACGACGCCTCAATTCAAGCTTGTATTCAAAAGTTATGACTAGTCAAAGTTTTGGTCAAACTGGGCAAGAGTCAAAGTTAGATGATGACATGGAAATTTGTACTGTTGATGTCAATAGATTGATGTGGCATCCCGAGGACATGCCATGTGCCATGCACATGTGGCATTTTTGGCATGAATTAGACCAGTAAAAATGTGCCATGTGGCATCACCAATGTGCGCCATGTGGCACTACCAGAGCACGCCACTTGTCACCCTCTACCATCACATGGTAGACTTGTCAGTACACTAGTGGACCAATCCAGGGCCACCATGTGGCAGCACTTGGTTGGCCAATTTAATTTGGAGAATGACAAAAGTTAATTGTATTTGTTGGGTTAGTTTCATTACAAACAAATACACATTGATATATTACCAGTATAGATCCATCTTAACCATGGATCTACCAAGAGTCAAGAATGATCAAATATAATTATGTGCAATCTCTTTTTAAAATTAAAAAAAAAAACTTGAATTTTTTTTTTACACATCAAGAGATTTGATCCCTTCTAATGCTTGATAAATCTATGATTAAGATAGATCTTAAGTGGTTTTCTACCTCTCTCTCTATATAGACCATGTGTAATTTTTCATTGTTTAAATTGTATTTTTGAATAATTTATTATTATTAATATTTTGTATTAAAAATTAAATGAGTTACACATTTTCCTCTTACTAAGAAGCAACTAAATTATTTTACCTTTAATTACTTTTTTCTTTTGAACATTAAAATATTTTACTAAGATAAACATTAAAACAAACACACATTGATTAATAATTATGTGTTGTGTGTTTGTTTGTTTTAATGTAAATATTATATATATATATATTTCATTTGAATATATTCAACAATTTATTTAAGTTCTACATTGAATATTTATAAGATAAATAAAAATTATTATAATTTTAATTACTTTATCTCTGTAAAATTATATTATTCAACATAGACATCGAAATATTTTATTCATTACTTGAAGAGTGAAAGTGAAATATCAACAAGGTAAGTGAGCACAATGAGAATGTGATTATTAATGTTTTATAATGATTTTAATTAAAACTAACAAATATGTATAATCATTTGTGTTTTTATTATATCTGGAAATGTTTTTTCATTTAAAGTATTTTCCCAAGGGACATGTGCCAACTCCAAGTTGAGCACAAACAAAATTACACATCACCCTCATATTGGACTGTGGAATGAGCCTCTCGGCTCAATAATGTATTTCACCAATTACAAGAGGCCCACAGGATTTGACCCCAAGACCTCCTTAACAAACAGTCTTAACATAATTGCGCCAACCATGTGAGCCAATGGCTCTTTTGTTAAGCCTTTAAATGCATGAAGTTGGGTCGCATGGGGCACAAAACTAGGAGAGAGATTGTGGAACCACTCGCTAGTGAGCCAAGCACGCAGAACTCCACCCAAGCACATTTTTTGAGGTAGAATACTTTGTAGAATATTCTATAGTATATTCTAGGAATATTCTAGAAAGATTCTTATGGCATCTTAAAGATTCCCAAGGGGTCTAGAATTGATGGTCTCAGAACCTAGTCAATTTTATACTCACTTTAACCAGAATTTCGCAAGGATCTGAATGGTGTAGTCTATTTTTACATTTTAGCAACTAATCTCAAGGGTCATGGAAGAAACCCACATTCTTCATTAATTGTTGGACATAAGATTTGAGATAGTAATGGATATTTTAGAAGTATGTCATGCTTACTGTCAAAAGTTTCAGGAGGATGAGACATACCTGTTGTTGTTGTGATCGTTGTGTTTTGAGCAATCGAATTTCAAGTCACTCCAAGAATTGGAGGTATAATGATGTATTTTGTCATGTACTCATTTTTATTTTTCTAAGATGAATGAAGCGACCTCTCCACTATTGCAGCAAGGCCCAAAGATGTAGTTCAAACTGGATTATCAAAATTTTGTGTGAATTGTCTTTATGGTCTCCTTTATGTTGTTTTTCTTTAAGTGTTTGTACATATCGTTTTTACATGCTCTTTTATGCAATTATACTAACATCAACTGAAGAAAATATCTTGGATAATGTTGGTATCAGAGGAATACATGATCATCTGTGAAAGACCTTCCTTGATCATTTTTTAATGCACACTTGTCTTGTTCTTCCGAGAGGAGTCAATAATATTTTTGGGTCCCTTTGACAATCTTGTCCTCCAACGAATGCACTTTACATGACCCCGAATCTCTCCACATTAGTAAGCCTTACACGTCAACTTGATGCCCAGTCATCTTGGTTGTTTCTTTATATGCTCTCCCTTTGACCTTATGGGGAAGATCCTTCGAAAAATGTCACCCCAATGCCTGTCAATTGATGTGTTTATTCCTACAGAACCTTAGTCTTGTCTTCCATCCTTCGCCAAATAATAGACTTCCGTCGATTTAAAGAAAACTAAGTGTTGTCTCCTTCGCTTGTACACTCTGGCTCGACTCTAGTTATTAATGTTTCCTCTCCTCCACTATGTTTATGACCTTAACCCACACAAATGTTAATCGATGATTAGACCTACCTTTACCTCTAAAGTGCTAGTTATAAATCTGGAAGAATCACTTTCTCCACTCCACACTCTACCCTTTTGACAGATCTTAGTCAATGATCATGCTACAAATCATTGATCAATGTTTATGCACACATCCAGAAGAAATGACTCCACTAATTCTTGTGTTCTTCGAACACTTCCTCTCCTGAGATTTTATATCAATAATCCTCACTATCCTTCGTGGGATTTAATAGAATCCCTCACTTTCATTGTTGATCATTTACATGTTACGGTGCATGATCTCACTTGATATTAACCATATCTTCCTCATCACCTCTCCATAGATTTATCTCATATAGATAGAACATATCATTGTTCGAAGACTGTTTCATAAAAAATGAGAATAGAAATCACACACAATATAGGAATTCATGGCTCATGAATAGGGAAGAAACTAAATAGAGTGTTTCTTCAATTAAAAAACACATAAATGTGTACAACATGGCTCATGCTTGATAATACATTTATTGGCCCTCCTTTCCTGACCCTTATTTAGCCCTAATCCTCTCGATTCTCTCACACCTCTCTTCTCTATCACACTTCTCTCATTCTTTTTCGCTACATAATTATACAAAATATTTTAAAATAAATTCAGGTTCATATCCACAATTTCCTCAACAGACTAACCACTATATATCTTGGATCTACTTCTTCCTCAAGAGATCTAATCAACCCTATGATCTCTCCAACTCTCTCAATTATTCTCGAGACTTCTCCTATTTACAATATTCATCACTTATATACATTTTCTCATGAAAACATAAGAAAATATAATTAAATAAATAATTAGAGAACCAACTTCCTTGGTAAATTAAGGATCCCTATCTTTAGTCAAAATGTGTTTTGACTTGGAGGTAAGATGCTCCTGCATCAGAATGTTACTTTATATATGCTCGACTTAATAAATCACGTAAAATATTTAACAAGTCTTTTATTAAACCATAAATACAATTATAAAATCTAGGAGGAGGAGGAAATGGTTTTGGGCTTCGAACTTGTGACATTATTGTTAACAACCTTAGAGAATATGTGTTACCATCAAAGAATCACCTGAATCTCAAACGTGTTCCCATATACCAAGAACATGGGTTGAGGTTTGTTCTTTTCATAAAACACTTTTGAAGCTATTATTATCGACACTTCACCCATTCTATTTAGTTGGTTTTGTTTTATCCACTCCATTAGCTATCTTTGAAATGGTCATACCTAATCATTCTACTGTAGAGAATCTTGTAGATTCACAAGCACATGCAATTTACTAAAGCATGGGACAAGAATCTAGTTCTACTTTCAACTAGCGGAAGCCAATAGATTGATGAAAACAATAAGAACAAGAAGAAGATAAATCAATGGAACATAACACAAGATATATCTGGGAAAAGCCACTACTTAAAACCACACTATTTGTCTTGCATATATCAGAAATATGAGTGAAGATACAAAAATTGTTGTCACTAGAACAATTCCGCACAAGTATGCTCAAGTCTCTCAACTCACAAACAAACTCTTGGCCAATCCTTAGCCAATTCTACAACTCTCCAAGCCCCTATTTCCTTGCACAATTCCTATGGCCGAATAACCCATATTAATGGGAATCCAGTGCTTCAAAAACTATGCAATCCAAACTAGGTCCAGTTCCTGATTGCATGCATGATCTATACAACTCAGTAAATTATACAATTGATAGTACATTGTCCCTGCACTCTAGTCTCAATTGGGTTTTTCTTTGAACTGACATGCATGAGTTTCTCACAAGGAAATCTTCAGTTAACTGGAGTAGCACTAGTGGATGCAGTAGTGCACCAACTAACTGTTAGTCCTCTATTAGTTCCAAAAATAATTTAGAACTAATTTAACTGAACTTAACTTAGTAAACTGAGTGACCTAATTTCCAAGTCAATTTAAACTCATACTGGACCCCTAAAACTTAGGGAGAACATCTACATGACTACAGAAAGACTTCCAACTCGAAATCCCTAAGCTAATTAAGTTAATTAAACTTAATTAACTATTTACAAGTTGCTATGAGAATAGAATTCGATTTTAATTATCAGTTTAATTCAAGGACAACTTAAACTTGATTTTTTTGATTCCATTTCTCAACACTCCCTCTCAACAAGAAAGGGATTATCAACTACCCTGATCTTGTCTCTATGAAACTCGAATTTACATCTTGACAATGCCTTTGTCAAAATGTTAGCATCTTGCTCCTCTGTGGGAATGTACTCTAACAACATAATTTGCCTCAATACACAATCTCTGAGATGATGATATCATATATCAATATGCTTGGACCGATCATGAAAAACTGGATTTTCAAAGAGTTTGATACAACTCTGATTATTGCAGTAAATCATAGTTGGATCCATCTTCTAACCAAACAAACCAACCAAGATCTTCCTCATCCAGATGGCCTCACATGCTGCCTGATTCGCAGCCATGTACTTTGCCTCTGTCGAACTGAGTGCAACCAATCTCTATTTCTTGTTGTACCAAGAAACTGTTGCTGACCCAATACTGAAGATCCCTCCTGATGTTCTCTTCCTATCTGATGGACTCCCTGCCTAATCTGCATTGGTGAAGCCTTGAAGCTTCACTCCCTCTTTCCATCTGTACCATAATCCATACTGAAAATTTCCCTTGAGTTATCTCAACACATGCTTTTTTGCCTTCCAATACAACTTGGTAGGCTTAAACATTGCTTGACTAAGTTGGTTAACTGCATAGCACATATCCGATCGTGTGTTCACCAAGTACATGAGTGAACCCACAAGCTGCCTGTAAACAATAGCTTCCACTACTTCCCCTGAAGTAGCATCCTCCTTCCTCTATTTACCTACTAGAGGAGTCTCTAGGGGTTTGCTGTTCTACATGTGGAATCTCCTAAGTATCTCATTGGCATACTTTCCCTGAGACACAAAAAAATCCCCATATTCTTGCCATACCCCCATGCTAAGAAAGTAATGCATGAGCCCTATGTCCTTCATCTCAAACTCTCATGCAAGGTCCTCCTTACAATATTTGATCATATGATCATCACCTTTCAGTATGAGATCATCAACATAAAGTATAATGATAAAAAACCTACCTTCCACCACTATGTGGTATAGGTTCTCATCCACTTCACTCTTTGTGAAGCCCAACTTGATGAAGTAGCGACCTATCCTGGTGTACCCAACACAGGGTGCTAGTTTCAACCCTTACAACGCTTTATTGAGCTGACACACATGCGACTCATGTTCAAAGGTTTCAAAACCTTCAGGTTAACCTATGTACAACTCTTTCTCAATCATGCCATTAAGGAAGGTTGTCTTCACATCCATTTGATGTATCTTCCAGCCCATCTGTGATGATAGTGCCAATATAGATTTGATTAACAAGTACCTTGCAACATGAGAAAAGGTCTCATCATAGTCAATCCCCTCTACCTATGAAAAGCCACGAGCTACAAATATAGCATTATGCTTCTCCACACTACCATTTGTAGTTTGATTTACCTTGTAAAGCCAATGGGAGCTCACCACTGAATTGTCCTCCAGTCTTGGGACCACATCCCAAATATTGTTATGTAACTATGGAGTCATACTCCTCCACCATGACATCAACCCAAATAGGATGTTTCACTGCTTCCTTAAAGAATATGGCTCTACCATAACACATTCACCCATAAGAGCCATGTATCTAGTGTACCTCTCAAGTGACCTCCTCTGCTTGCACTGAGAAGTGGGTGCTCCCACATTCTCTCATGCATCATCCAACAATCTATCAGCCTCTTTGGAGCGCTTTCTTCCCTCTTTGGAAGACTCTGCCTGAGTGGATGTATCCACTTCTGGATCCTTTGCATGTGGTTGCTCCACATCAATTTGAGGCTCCTCAACCTTAGGAGCTAAAATCTCCTCATCCGCATGTAGCTCAAACTCCCTCTCAAGGGAAACTCACATGGCCTTCTCCTCATCGAATCTGGCATCCCTGTGAACCACTGTCATCCAGTTAGTCAGCAAGTACACTCGATAGTTGTGAGGTGTATTAGTGTACCCCACAAATATCCCAAGCTCTGTTGTCAGCTCAAGCTTCTTCCGTGCATCTTTGATCACATGGAAATATATCGATGACCCAAAAATTATGAAGTGACCAACATCTAGCCTCTTACCGAATAAGTCTCCTTTGGTGTCTTCATCTCAAGTATCTGATGTGGGTTAAGGTTTTGAACATAAACTATTTTGTTGCATGCCTCATCCCACACATGTAGTGGTAGCCCCTGATCATGCAACATTGCCCTTGCTGCCCCTATTATGCTTCTATTCTTCCTTTCAGTCACCCCATTCTGTTGAGGGTTATGGGGTGCCATCAACTCTGTTTAATCCCTTCCGCTGCATAGAATTTCTTAAAATCATTTGAGACATTCTCACCCCCATTATCACTCCGTAGAGATTTAACCTTCTTGCTCGACTGTTTCTCCACCAATGATTTAAACTCACAAAACTTTATGAAAGTTTGATCCTTTTTCTGCATGAAAAATATCCATCATTTACGAGAATAGTCATCAACAAATATAACATAATACTTGTGTTTGGCCTTGGATATTGTTGACAATGGTCCACACACATCTGAATGGAATCTCTCTAGAATAGCCTCTACTTGATTGTCTCTATTGTGAAAGGAAGACTTGGTGTATTTTCCCAAAGTACATCCCTTGCATGTATCAACTTGCTCAAGCATACCTTTGGGATGACTGGTGGAGCTCTGCTACAATATCTTCAAAGCTCCATGATGCAAGTGGCCCAATTTCCTATGACACAACTTGCCAATGTCTTGGCTCTGCACCCTTTCTTTTGTGCTCAAAGTAGCACACTCCTCTACCTCCAACTTATAGAGATTCTTCACTCGAATCCCTATCTTCTTTACTTGACCTGTGGCTATCTCTCGAAGGAATGCCTTTCCTTTCAAGAAGATCACATCATAGCCTATATCCTCAAGCAAGGAAACAAATACCAAGTTATTCTTCAATCCAGGAACATACATAACATTCTTCAAGGTGAGTGGAGCCCCATTCTCCCTCTGAAAATTAACCATGCCCAATCCAGTAACACTATACTTCCCATCATCACCTATCTCAATATGCATCTGGAGATATTTCTCCTCCAGGTCACTGAATAAATATTTGTCTCGAGTCATGTGGAATGAATCTCCACTGTCGAAGTACCATACACTTCCCATCATGATGACACCATGCATGCAATGAGGGAAAAGCCCAATTCGAATTGAGAGGAAAAGCCTCACCCACCGCTCCTCCTGATGAATTCTTCTTGGACTTTTTGAGTGGACAATTTGTAACAAAATGGCCTAGCTCACGACAACGAAAGCACTTAACTTTCGTCATGTCTTTATTCTTACCTCCATGATAAGAATCCGATTTGGAATGAAAATCTTTCCCTTTCCCCTTCTTCACCTTAATCGCTAAGGCACAGTTCTCTTCATCATCAGTCTTTGATGAAGATTCATCACTAGTGTTCCTCCTGATATCCTCCTTCATCAATTCCGACCATAGCCATTCCCAATCCGACAGCTTCTCCCGACCATTGATAGATTCATGCTAACTACACCAACTCTTTGGGAGTCCTAGAAGAGCAAGACTCACCATATCATCCTCAACAACTGTGATTCCAACACTTCCAAGTTCATCACGACATTGAGTGAACTTGGTTAAATATTTTGTAATAGTTTTGCCTTTCTCCATTTTGATTTTTTGAAGTTGTCCTTCAGTGCCAATTTCCTTTGGTCACTATTGTTCTGATACAAGTCTGTCAATTCTTTCCCCATAACATACAAAGTTTCCTTTCCATGGAGACTCGAGACAATGTGGTCTCGAACTCCCTCAAGGATTATCCACCTTGCCTTCACCACACACTTCTTCCATTCAGCCAAATTTTGTGCATCCGATGCTGATGGCTTAATAATTTCTTGATCAACAAATTTATTCAATCCATTATCATCTAGCACAACCTCCATTCTGTCCCTCTAGGCTGTAAAATTTGAGCTGCCTTCTAAGGCATACTCGAGCCACAAACTGTAGAACACCATCTACCAATCCTGAAGTAGTATTGAAAATTCAAATTTTACCTGTAACCCAAAACTTAAAACTTCAAAATCTCCTCTAGGATACTGTTCTCAGCTTCGATACCATGAAGAAAATCCTATAGATTCACAAGCTCATGCAATTTACTAAAGCATAAGACAAGAATCTACTTCTACTTTCAACCAGCAGAATCCAATAGATCAATGAAAACAATAAGAACAAAAAGAATATAAATCAATGGAACATGACACAAGATGTATTTGGGGAAAGCCATTGCTCAAAACCTTGCTATCTGTATTGCATATATCAGAAATATGAGTGAAGATACAAAACTTGTTCTCACTAGAACAATTCCGCACAAGTATGCTCAACTCTCTCAGCTCACAAGCAAGCTCTTGGCCAACACTTAGCCAATTTTGCAGCTCTCCAAGCCCCTATTTCCTTGTACAATTCCTATGGCTAAATAACCCATATTAATGGGAATCCAATGCTTCAAAAAATGTGCAATCAAAACTAGGTCCAGTTCCCGATTAAATGCATGATCTATACAACTCAGTATATCATACAACTGATAATACATTATCCCTGCACTCTAGTCTCAACTGGGTCTTTCTTTGAATTGACATGCATGAGTTTCTCATGAGGAAATCTTCAGTTAACTGGAGTAGTACTAGTGGATGAATTATCGCACCAATTGACTATTAGTCCTCTATTAGTTCCAAAAACAATTTAGAACTAATTTAACTTAACCTAACTCAGTAAAACTAAGTGATCTAATTTCCAACTCAATTTAAACTCATACTGGACCCGTAAAACTTAGGGAGAACATATACATGACTATTGAAAGACTTCCAACTCAAAATTCCTAAGCTAATTAAGTTAATTAAACTTAATTAACTATTTACAAGTTGCTATGAGAATAGAATTTGATCTTAATTCTCAGTTTAATTCAAGGACAAATTAAACTGGAATTTCTTGTTTCCATTTCTCAACATATACATGTAAAAACATTTTATACTTGATACCATAGCTCAATAAGGTTAGGGAATAAATATATGCATAATTTTTTTTTTCTAGGTTATGTAAATCTTGTGATGACTAACACGTCTAACTTGTAGTTTGAGTAGTCGGGATCCATAGGCATTTGAGTTGGGCTTGGTGGTTAACTCCTACACTTCAATTCAAATAGGAAAGGTGAAAGCATTGTGTTTGTGACAACGACTCATCCCCAATGAGGGTAGAAGAGTATGCCTTACCTTCTGTCTGTCTTTGTAAGTAAGGACAGAAAAACCAACCCTTTCTTATCCCGTCCCGCAGTGGAACAATAGGTATTGCTCTCCTAATTTCTCTTGGCTTGCCTGTTTTCCCTTGTGTAACTGATAGCCTAAAAATCACTCGGGGATCACACCCAACCTGGGCCACACCAGCCCTTAGCATGGATGTATTTTTTCCCACAAAATTTCAAACTGATGACCTTTACACCACAGAGTGCCTTAATAGAACACCGTGTTACTATCTACTCCACACCTCGTGAACAAATAATTTGTTTATTTTTATCTTTTATTTTTTTTGTAAGTCAACATTCTATTGACCAAAAAAAATAAATTTACATTGTTTACCAGCATGCTTTTTTTCTAGAACAATTTCCATGATACTAGAAGAACACTAATCAACATTACATTTTCTCTCCTCCTGAATTTGGATTCCAGGACTATACATTGGTTTTTCCTTTTTTCCTTTCATTTTCCAGACACCTACCCAGTCCGAGGGTTTTTCAGAATCTTGTGGAGATTGGAAAATGATTTCGTATCCTTGATATGTGTTTGATGCCTCATGCTCCACATATTTTTGGGCTATTTATCACAATCTGAATGATTATATTTGGGGGTGTGGTTGTGACCACTCTTTTGTGATCCAAAAATACTAGCTACATCATGCAATAAATTGGCCACTGTGTGATCTTTCTCTCTCGTTAGTTGGGATGCCACATCATAAGCCTATGTAGAGTCTAGTTGTGTGTTTATTGCATTAGGCGCATTATGGTTCTGTGGGATTTTCGCCTTTTGATCCACCACAAATGTAGGACTAGAAATATCTTTGGGTTTTGGCGAGGAAAAACCATGATTCAAAACGTATTTTAAAGATCTTAGAGGGGTTGAGGAAGATGCACCCCCCCTTTGGCTCGTCCTCTAATTCTAGCAATAATGTGAATCCACGGGGTGTTGTAATCCCTGAGGGATTTTTTCTCCTGAAGCTACCGACCTTCATGGATGAGTCGAGAATATTCATGAGGGATTTGCACATTTTCTTAAATTCTCATCACCGGATAGGAAACCAGATATGTGCTTGAGACCTGCAAACTAAAGGAACCCCCAGAAATTAGGTTCACTAGGACTGCCAAAATATTTGAATATGGAGTAGAAAATGCACCATTGGAAAAAAGCAAGCCTGACCCATACACTAATCTAAATATCTGAGGATTTTTACTCATATTAGAGGGGAAAACTCATAGTTCTGGGTTCACATGGTGTAGATCTATCACCCAAATGGAGATAGATCTGTTGATCTAAAGATGATTTGAGTTTGTCATCGATGTAAACCCAAGAAGCACAAGGATGACCTTGAAATTCTATGGAAAATTGGGCATCATCATTCATGGTTTCTCATCTCATAACCATTATAGGAATACTCTACTCAAAAATATCTTTCTATCAGTATATAGCTCTCCTCGTAATTCCCCACGGTTTGTAAGTTATTCAAGATTGAAGTTAGTAACCCCAATTAGTGGGCTAAAACCCCATGGGGTTGTGGCATGGAATTTATCATTGATTTTGGTCATTGAATAGTCAATAATTAATATTTTTTAAGCTCCTAAAATCCCTCCAACATTCTCTATAGAAGTCCCTCTCAACTCTATAAAAAGAAATCTGATATATCCTCCAAAAGAAGTGATCGTGGAATGTTCTCTATAACTTTATTTATGCGAAGTATTAGATGCTGAAATTAAAACCCATTTGAGAAGAAATCCTGATGAACATCATGACCAAATGTCAGATCTTGGTTCCATGTATTTTTGGAGATATGATCCGTGAAATTTAGGGTTTTTGCAGGCTCCCAAATTTCATCTCAAAGAGGTGACCTTGGGAAAATCGTCATGACTCTCTCTCTGAGAAGTGGATTGAAATTCTGTAAAAAGTGGCGGATAGTGCATGGACTGTAGTTTTATCTATATCAATTTTAGAGCCGAAGGAGGCAAAAATGGCACGTGGCATGCCATACAAGTTCACTCCACTGAACTAGTCCATAATTAGGTCATTGTGAGAGATTGGGCATAACGTTTCCTTGAAGAATCCAAATCGGGTCAGACTTGTGGCATTGGAAAGAAGAATCAAAGGTTTAATACAGGACCTAAAAGCACATATTGGAGCTTTGAAATCACATAGATACATCATATTCAATATATTGCTCCGAGAAGGCAAGAAAAACAAAAACTAGATCAAGTGTTGTCAAGGGGTGCAAAGGACCAGAATTTCTAAGGTAGAAAAGAGCAAGGTGCAGCAAAATGATGCAGCAGAGGTAAGCTCCAGGTAATTATCTTTTTGTATATGCATGTTCATCTCTTAATTGCATTAGGTTCTTTGTATTCTAATTTGTTGTTTTTGTTTAGCACTGACATAAGCTCTTCAAGTTGAGGTAAGTTTTGCTATTATTGCATCATGGGTATTTCCTTGAAGAATTTTTGTAGGTATTATATATTCATCAAGAGAAGACGCAATACATAATATAATGTTCTAAAGAGTGAGAAAGGGTAGCATGACAAGAGCAGCAATCAAGGTACATAACAACAACAATAAGTTCACCACATGAAGTCTTCAAGTGGGCAACACTGCATACAATCATTGTAAACGTATCATTATATAGAGTCATTGTAAAAGTTGTATAAGTATCTATCTACCAAGAGTTGAAAAGGTAGTTTTGAGAGGTCTAGGATCATCATTAGGTGGTTGTGTTATAGTTAGGGTTATGGTCTAGTGTGTCTTCGTCTTCTACATCATTCTATATCATTGTAAAGTGGACCATTTTCCCTGGTATGGGAGTCCATTCTTCTTTTATTCTTCTATAGGGTGGTAGGGTGGTGCTAGGCTGGTGCATGAAGTCACCAACATGTTCAAGCCTATGAAAATTTAGGATGGTAGGGTGGTGGTAGGGTGAGTTGTAGCTCATTGGGTGTTGGGGCATCCGTTCAGTTGACTACTCAAGAATCTTAGGCGTTGGAGTGTCCATCCAGTGGGAGTTGGAGAAGAATGATTTTATAGATTCTAGGAAGTTGGAACTTTCTTTTCAATTGGAGTTGAAGCTTAAAGAATTATTAGAAAAGTGTTCAGGTGGTTTTTTTCCCAGAGGGGGTTTCCACCTTAAAAAATGTGTGCATTTGTGTTCCTTTTGTTTACTGCTATCATTATACAAACACTGATAATAATTAAAGATTAACTAATGCTTTGAAATATTAATAATAATGCTGTTGAAAGGAATACTGATTCACCCCCCCCAGTATTTCCAACAATTGGTATTATATCTTGGTTCCTTCAATAGCTGTTTAACCACTGGAAGGAGATAATGGAGCATTCCAAGAATGGTGTACCTTTGTTCAATGAAAATAATTATGCACTTTCGAAAGGAAGAATAAAGGTCTATCTCTTGGCACAAGGTTACAAAGTATGGGACACTGTTCAAAGTGGATTTACACCAACTACGGATGAACAAGGTAAGAATAATTTGGTAAATGATGCAAAAGAAAAGAATATTATTATCAATGGACTTATTAAATTTGCTTATTATAAGGTGTTGGGTTGTAAAACAACATAAAATGTATGGGACAAGCTTGAGAAGATATATGCACGTGCCTCAAATGTCAAATATAGCTCATCATACGATTGAGGCAGTGACTGTGAAGAAGAAGCCAAAGAGAGAGTATTGTTTATGGCCAAGCACAATAAACAAGAGGTATCAAACAATGAAGAAGAAGGGTTGACCATAGAAGAATTTTCTAAGGAGGCAATCAAGCTTATTAAAGAGCTAAAGGCTGAGAAGATCTGTTCCAATACTCTTGAAGAACAAGTTCAAGGTCTCAAAATTGAAGTTGAAGAACATAAATGCATTGAAGGGTCACTTCAAAATAGGTTGGAAGAAATCAATGATACAATACACAAGACATCAAGAGAGAAGTCCAACAGAAGCAACAAGAACTTGACACAACATTTGCAGAGATTAGCAGGATCACAATAGATGCATGGAGCAGAAACTGAAAGGAAGGAATCTGATCAAAGATACATATCCATTGTTGACCAAAAGAAAAAGGAATTAGAAACATCTTCAATAGAAAGAAGCAGGCTCAGGATTGAAAATGAGAACCAGAAGGAAAAGATACAGGTTCTCAACAGAGAAGTAGAGAAGACCACTCTTCTCAAGCTATAGGTTGAGGGGACACGAAAAAGAAGGAATATCTTGAAAAGATGGTTTCAAGAAGATCTTTCTAAAAAATAATAAGAACTTGATGCAACTCGTGATGAGATAAAAAAACTCAAGGGATCACAAAAATAACACTTACAAGATAAGACATATGAAGAAGAAAAAATGAAGGCAATTAAAGATGGTAAAGCTCCAGTTGATGAAGGTATAAGATCCACAACTTTGCAGGATGATTCTAATAAGGAAGTTGATCAAAGTGAAAAGCCAAAGAAGAATGTTGCAACTCCA
This sequence comes from Pinus taeda, assembly GCA_000404065.3. Taxonomy (NCBI): domain Eukaryota; kingdom Viridiplantae; phylum Streptophyta; class Pinopsida; order Pinales; family Pinaceae; genus Pinus; species Pinus taeda. The sequence goes on from APFE031151020.1 coordinate 91,404, forward strand.
AATAACAAGACTAAAGCAATCAAGAACAAAGGACCACAACAAGCTACAACACCACCTCCAAACAAGAATGAAAAATTTTCCAGGTATGTTCGTTTATTTAATGGTTATTTCTTTTTATCTGCTAACTATGGACATATGGATAGGGATTGTGAAGTTTTTGACAGGTACAATCATTATCTGCAAAACCCTAGAAGAAAGTTTGCAGGATCACGAGATAGGCCCCACAATGATTTTGTCAGAAGAGAATACGTGCTAGATGGGCCAAATATTGAATATTTTAAATGCCATAACTATGGCCATAGTGCTCGTGGTTGTGGATATTAGATGGAATCACATATGGATAACATTGAATGCTTCAAGTGTCATAACTATGGGAACATGGCTCGAGATTGCAGAAATAAGAAGGTCTGGAAAAGGAAACAGGTACAGGAAGACAAAGCAGATAACAAGGTTTCAACAGTTATGCTTTCAGGATTTGTAAAAGAATAAAGTCATGAGGAATTAGCAATTGCTTTAGATAATAACTCAAGTCAAGATGGCTTGTTAGGTGACTCACTATTTTGAATGATTTTGTTTGTTGAATCCTTAATGTTTGTACAGGAGGAGTCTATGCAACAGTATATGGCATAAGTCTACGATTGACAGGAAGGTAGTTTGAACAAGATGGTAGTTTCATTAAAGGTTAAGGGGGAGAAAAACAATTGAAGGATTACAGGTTACCAAGAACAAGGCAAGATTAGTCTGCAAAGGATATGCATAGGTTGAAGGAATCAGTTTTGAAGAAACATTTTCACCAGTTGCCAGAATGGAAGCCATCTGGATGTTTCTCGCCTATGCATGTTCAAGAAAAATAAAAGTCTACCAAATGGATGTTAAGTCAACATTTCTGAATGGCGAATTAGAAGAAGAAGTTTACATCGAATAACCTGAAGGTTTTCTACTATCAGAAAAAGAAGACTATGTTTGCAGGTTAAAGAAGGCTATGTATGGTCTCAAGCAGGCGCCCAGAGCATGGTATGCTCATCTTGATCGATATTTACGTCAACAAGGGTTCAAGAAAGGTACTGTTGATAGCAATATTTGTGTACACATAGATAAAGATAATTTAACAACTGTTGAGGTATATGTGGATGATATAATCTTTGGAAGCAATGATGATCAACTAAGTAAGAACTTTGCTACAAAGATGCAAAGTGAGTTCGAGATGTCTTTACTTGGTGAGTTGACATACTTCTTAGGGATTCAAATATCTGAGCAAGAGAAAGGAATATTTATATGTCAAGCCAAGTACATCAAGGAAATTCTCAAGAAATTTAAAATGGAAGACTGCAAACCCATCCTTACTCTGATTGTAACAGGTTGCAAATTAAGCATAAATGACTCATCTAAGGATGTGGATCAGAGGTTGTACATATCTATGATTGGGAGTATTCTATATGTAACAGCTTCCTGACTAGATGCTATGCAAGCAGTTGGACAAGTAGCAAGATTCCAAGAAGCACTAAAAGAATCACATATTATTACCGACAAATGAATTCTTTGATATCTAAAGGGAACAATAGAATATGGATTGTGGTATACCAAGGGCAACAATCTCATTATTCAAGCCTTTACAGATGCAGATTGGGCAGGAAGTGTTGATGATCGTAATAGTACTAGTGGAGCAGCATTCTATCTAGGTGGTTGTCTCGTATCATGGTTGAGCAAAAAAAAGCCTTAATCTTGATATCTACAGCGGAACAATAATACATTGCAACGAAAATTTGTTGTACTCAAGTCCTTTGGATGAAACAAACTTTGCAAGATATTCAAGTAAAATTCAATGAGTCTATTCCCATGTTCTGTGATAACACCAATGCCATCAACATCTCCAATAATCTTTTCATGCGTTAAAAGACAAAACACATTCCTAACAAATATCATTTTGTTAGAGAACAAATCACTGAAAAAAATATCAAACTTGAATATGTCGGTACAAAAGAACAAATTGCTGATATCTTCACTAAACCTTTACCTTGTGAAGCATTTGAATATCTTCGCTAGAAACTTTGGATTTTCCCAAGTTCTCGTTATGTTTTCCTTATTTGGAAAATAAAGGGGGAGTGGAAGTGTGTATAGGTCTGTAGGATGGTTGTGTGTCAGGGGGGGTTACCCTTTGCCATTGATGTCAAAGGGGGAGAGAAGGAAATAGGAAGAGGTGTCCTAATTGGAGGGGGAGTACTTGTGTTGCCCTCAATGCCAAAGGGGGAGATTATTAATCTAAAAATGATCTGAGGTAGCCATTGATGTTAACCCAAGCAGCACCAAGGATGACCTTGAAATTCTATGGAAAATTGGGCATCATCATTCATGATTTCTCGTCTCATAACCATTATAGGAATACTCTACTCAAAAATATCGTTCTATCAGTGTATAGCTCTCATCGTAATTCCTCACGGTTTGTAAGTTATTGAAGGTAGAAGTTAGTAACCCCAATTAGTGGGCTAAAAACCCATCAGGTTGTGGCATGGAAATTATCATTGATTTTGGTCATTGAATAGTCAATAATTAATAATTTTTTAAACTCCTAAAATCCCTCCAACATTCTCTAATAAAGACCCTCTCAACTGTATAAAAACAAATCTCATATATCCTCCAAAAGAAGTGATCGTGGAATTTTCGCTATAACTTTATTTCTGCAAAGTCTTAGATTCTTAAATAAAAAACCATTCGATCTGAAATCATGATGAATGTCGTGAATGTATTTCAAATCTTGGTTCGCTATATTTTCAAAGATATGATCTGTGGAAGTTAGGGTTTTTGCAGGCTCCCGAATTTCATCTCAAAGAGGTGACCTTGGGAAAATCGTCATAACTCTCTCTCTGAGAAGTGGATTGGAATTATGTAAACATTGATAGATAGTGCATGGGTTTTAGTTTTATGTGTATCAATTTCAGATCCGAAGGAGGAAACCGTGACATGTGACACATCGTACAAGTTCGCTCTACTGAACTAGTCCATAATTAGACCATTGTAAGATATTGGGCATAACATTTCCTTGAAGAATCCAACTCGGGTGAGACCTGTGGAATTAGAAACAAGACTCAGAGGGCTACTACAAGACCTAAGATCACATATTGGGTATCTGAAATCACAGACATACATCAAATTCAATATCGTGCTCCTAGAAGGCAAGAAAAAAAAACCTAGATCAGGTGTTGTCAAGGGATGTAAAGGACCAGACTTGCTAGGGAAGAAAAGAGAAAGGTGCAGTAAAATGATGCAACAGAAGTAAGACCCATGTAAGTACATTTTGTATATGCATGTTCATATCTTAATTGCATTATGTTTTTTGTATTCGACTTTGTTGTTTTTGTTTAGCACTAACATAAGCTCTGCAGGATGAGGTAAGTTTTGCTATTATCATGTCATGGGTATTTCCTTGAAGACTTTTTGTAGGTATTATATATTCATAAAGAGAAGAATCAATGCATAGTCTAATGTTATGAAGAGTGAGAAAGGGTAGCATGACAAGAGCAACATTCAAGGTGCAGAAGAACAACAAGAAGTTCACCACATGAAGTCTTCAAGTGGGCAACACTACATATAGTCATTGTAAAAGCATCATTGTAAAAGTTGTACAAGTGTCTATATGCTAAGAGTTGAAGAGGCAGTGTTGGGAGGTCTATGATCATCATTAGGTGGTTGTTTCATAATTGGGGTTATGGTCTAGTGTGTCTTCTGCTTCTACATCATTCTATATCATTGTAAATAGGACCATTTTCCCTGGTACGGGAGTCCATTCTTCTTTTATTCTTCTATAGAGTGGTGCTAGGCTGGTGCATGAAGTCACAAAAAGGTTCAAGCCTATGAAAAATTCAAGGTGGTAGGGTGGTGCTAGGGTGAGTTGTAGCTCATTGGGTGTTGGGGCATCCATTCAGTTGACTACTGAAGAATCGCGGGGGTTGGAGCGTCCATCCAATGGGAGCTGGAGAAGAATTCTTTTCTAGATTCTAGAAAGTTGGAGCTTTCTTTTCAATTGGAGTTGAATATTAAAGAATTATTAGAAAAGCGTTCAGGTGTTTTTTGTCCCGGAGGGGGTTTCCACCTTAAAAACCGTGTGCATTTGTGTTCCTTTTGTTTACTTCTATCATTGTAAAACATTGAAAATAATTGAAGATTAACTAATGATATGAAAGATTAATAATAATATTGTTGAAAGGAATATTGATTCACCCCCCGCCCCCCTCTCAGTATTTCCAACAAGATCTCCCCTTCAAGCCTTGAATGGTGTGAGTAGCTCATGTAGTTGCAGTTTGATCGAAAACTGGGGTTGTCGAGCTCAAAACCATGGCTTTTCCTTCCAAAAAGATTTTTTTCTTTCAATTCATATATCTATATATATATATATATATTATATATATTATATATATATATATATATATATATATATATATTATATATATCTATATATATATATATATATATATATATATATACGGCTTTTCCTTCCAAAAAGATTTTTTTTCTTTCAATTCATATCAATCGTATATATATATATATATATATATATATATATATATATATATATTATAATATATATAAAATATAAAATTTATTTTAAATTATTAATAAAATTTTAAAATGATTTAATAATATGTAAAAAAATTTAACAAGTGCTACATAGTAACTAGTACATGTCGCTTAGTTTAAAGATAGCTAAATTAAGGAAAAAAACAATAAAGTCTTAAAATTGCATATATCCCATCGTTCAACAACAACACAATTGCATTTACACAAAATAATGTAATAACCTTTGATAGGTTTACCAACAATAAAAAAATGAAAGTAAATATAACGATTTCATATTATCCTTATATATGTGAACATACAACACGAACACAATTCTAAAAAATACTGAAAAACAAATGGATGATAATGTTGAATCGTAAAAGGAAAAACATTTTCTCCCTTGTGAGACAAGATAGATACCATTGAATGTACAAGCTTCTTGATAGGAATTATTTCTGCTTCCAGTGATGATGATGCTAAATGTATGAACTCAAAAACAAGACTTCATTGGAAAACAATGAAAAAGTTGCATAAGAAGCATGCTCATATATTCAATTGAGTTGAAACACAGTCTTGACATTATAAAGAGATCACTCTTGTGACATCAATTAGAGTACCTACACTGTCTGGCGGCCCAAAGAAAGTAGGAAGGTCACATAATGGTCTTAGAAAGATGCAGCTATAAACTTTAGAAAAGGACATGCCAAAGCATGTTATACACAAGGCAATAGATGTTGTGAAGCTGGATTTAGTTGTATAAAATGATGCAACAAATAAAAGGTATGCGATGGGATAAACCCCTATTCTCACTGAAATTTATATTTCCAGTTTTGGTTTTAATGTTGCAAATTCCCCATGTGGATTGGAGTGGTTTCTCCATTAAAATTTGTTAGGTGTAATGTGATAAACATGTATATTAATTTAATAATTTTTTCACAATTTTGAAATTTGGCATAGAAAAACAAATTTAAGAAGTGTAAGATTACAATGTAGAGTTTGTTTTTCTTTTCCAAATTGCTTTGCACATAAAAGAGGTTTTGGGTGTTGTGAAGAACTTCATGAAAGCCGATTTTGTAAAGAAAGGTATGATCCATCCCAATACAGGCAGTATGATGTGCACTTTCCCATTGAAAAATGTCCCCAAAAACATATAAAGAATGCAACATAAAAGCTTTAGAATGGCCACAAGATCTCATTATTTTGCTAAAAAAATAATAATTCCATTCAAGCTATAAGAGCTCATATAGGGTTTATTGATGTTGAAAAATAAAATAAATAGAACGTGACTTAGGGAAAATTGAAACTTAGAAAGGATTTGGTGGAGGATTTTTGGGAACAAAAATACTAAAGTAAGATTAGAGTAGATTGGGGATGAAGACGTGGAACCTTGCCTCCAGTTGATCCTCATCGTCTATATGTGTTTGTGAAATGTTATTGTTAGCACCAACCCGATCTCCCAGATATTGGAGAAACCTAAACAAGTCATCCATGGTTTCATTGCTTTGCCAGTCACATTTTTTTTTAAAGGAAAATAACTTTATCTTGTTGAATTTTGACAAATCATTTCGACAATCAAAATTGGAAATTGTCTACTCATTTTCGGAAAACAGATGCTGAAAAAAAAGAAACGAATAGAAAAATTTAGCCTATAAATGTTTGAAACTCTTAATTGAAGTGCTTTCCAGGATGGAGAATTTTGGATCCTCCAACTAGCTACACTTCATTGCAATGGAAAGGGAAATTTTGTATGTTTTAATATAATGGCTAGAAATATTTTAGGTAAGAGTGTGAATTTTTCCTATAAATGAATTTTCCTTCCATTGCATGAAAAGATTTTGAGAAACATAAAGTAAATAGGATGGTAGAGTAAAAAATAGATGCATCAGAAATTCAATATAAACAACATGGATGATTCCAAGCAGCATAAGTCATGTTATACAAGATTTATGATTGGGGACAAAAGTATCTCCACTAGCTCGGTAGCTAAACTAGAACAATAGAGAGACAAGGAACCCAATTATTTTCCTTAAAGTAAATAGATGACAGAGTGAGGCCTACCTAGAATCTTTCGCACACTTCACTCCTTTAGCTTTGAAGCTCTAATTCTAGCTCTGAATGCCAAAATTAGAACCTGCATAGTCAAATAACAAAAACCAAGAAACTACGATATCTATACAATATCTTCTAAGTACTTCATTCAATAGATCAACATGGTATTGAAATAAGTGAAATAACAACATCACATATATGAAAACAATGAATTATTTGCATTAATATAAATGGAAGGAGATTACAACCATAAATAGCAGTTGATCTTGTAGAAGAGCTCCTCCAATTTGTTGAATTGTCCTTTCCTTGTCACAATATACACCTCCAATCACCCTAAATGCATGAGATAATAACCACTCAATGCATTAGCATAAGGGAAAAATCACTCTCCAAAATCCAACACCCAACCATATAAAAGGATGGGATTATAATGAGAAGTAGGGTAAGTTGAGAGTTCTTATCCAATTAACAATATAGGGTAAGAGATCCATCTTTTATGGAGGGATAAGATCCAATGTAGGGAAGGATAAGAAATGAATGTTTTATCCAAGGTAAGTAGTTGAAACAACTTCTGGAAACTCCTAGAAGAGGAAGCTTCCAGAATCCTGATCATTCTCCCGGATTTCTAGAACCAACGTAGGTGAAAAGGGGAGTAGCCTATTTGTGACCAACATAGGCCACAGTGGAGTAACCTGCTTGTGAACTCACCCTAGTAGGCTTACAAAGAGCGTTGGTCCTCAAACTAGCTCAGATGAAGCAGTTTAGGGCTATAACTCTGGGGGGTGAAGGAAAAATGCTTAGGACTTTGTGAAAGATAATGACAAGGGGGAATAGGATGTTGATTGATCCCATTAGGAGGCTTATTGATCGGATGTGACAAAATGGCCTATAGTAGAATGCCCCCTAAAGCACAAAGTCACAGATGATGACTGATGACTGAAGTGCTTTACCTTGTGACAAGTCAGGTTCAAGGATAACTAACAATCTTCATCCGTTAAAATACATTTACATCATGACATATTTGTTTGCTGAGGGAGGCATACCCATACTCAGCTCATAAGCTAATATAACATGTACAATGATCAAAATACGCATCCACAGATGCAACTTGTGGACCCATGACTGGATGATTGTCTATGTGATCACGACCATCATACATTGTTATCTTTGTATAACTCCTGAAATCGAAGCCCTGATGGATGAAACTAGATCTAAGGTCTTCTATCTCGTTCATGCGACAAACCAATGTACGAGTCTAACCATGTGAATCAATGAGCTGGATTCGAACATGGTAGACACCATCTGATTACCATTCAATGATGTAATTTGTTAATATATGTGAGAGAAACCACCGATGATGTCAATGGCTCTCAAGGTAATAAAGTACAATCTGTATGTTGTGAATAAATGAGTTTATATCGAGCACCACACAAAATCTTTCAATCGAATGCCATTGATGTAAACTTGTTTCCAAGAGCAAGGAAAATTTCCATTGATGTATGCATGCACTAGGGTACCAAAGGTGTGTTCCTAACTCAAATTTTTGGATGATAGGTTGATGTCGATAGGAAGCAACCCGTCATAGGAGGGCCTTGATGTATCCCCCATCAACGACACGAAATAGGTATCATGATTGAGACAAAAAGATCAAAATGATACTGACATGGAACTGGATCAGGAAAATAAGACATGAAATGAAGGATTAAGAGTATTGTAGCAGAGGTCAATTGAATGAATTATCTTGAACACACCGATGACACTAAATGGAGTTGGAAACATTGACCTAAAACCAAAATGGAGGCTTTGAAAATGGTATGAAAACCAAAAGACAAGCATATTACCCAACCCAATAGCCATGAAGATGAAGTGGAAAATTGTCGTGTTCAACAATGACTCAATATCATTAGAAAAATGGAATCCCTTGTTTTCCCAATTACCCCAACCATACTGGTCAGTACCTCTTTATTTTTTAACAAGCTTGAGGAGGATAACATATGCTTGATCTGTAAGTTCATACTTTAGATGAATCCCTTTGAGTATATTTAACGAATCCTAAGAAGGAGTGGTTCAGACCCCGTCATGATTGACGAGTCCATCACTTTTTGATGTTTTAGCGAGTCCAGCGAAGGTAAAACTGGACACATTTTTCATGTTTAGAGAGTTAGAAAAAGAGGTGAAAAAGAAAACTCTATATGTCCCTTTTAGTAGGTATTCCCTTAGGTTAGAAGAGGTAGAAAATAATACCCAAACTAACTTCTTATCCATGTTTGACTAACGTATTCCTTTTTCACAGCTTGTCTATCTCAGTCTGGAAAAGGGTTATACTTATACTGAGTAGACGTCTTTTCATTTACTATTATGAGTTCAAAAAGACAAGTGATTGGATTTTTTTCATATTTTAGGAGTCTGAAAAGAGATAAAATATGACTCCTCCTAGAGGAACAAGTGATATAGAGGGTAGTAACTGGTTCTAGTCATGATGGAACTACTCAAAACACGCAAAGGTCAAGAGGCTAGCTAATAATACCACTCATCGTAGTGGTTCATTAGGAAAGGGTAAAGAACCAAGTGAAAGTATATTATTAGCCAAGAATACGGTGATAATGGAATGAGAAAACCAAGGCCCATCTGGAAAAATAAAAGTTGATAAAAATGACAATCACGAGGGATAAAATGAGAATGGTTTCATTTTTACAGAATCTTGAAACATGGGAAACTATGCTTGAAATTGGTTTCATTTTTACATAAGCTTGAAACAGAGGAAAAACTATGCTTGAAATAAGTTTGAATGCCCCCCACATAATGACTATATTTGAGGTACATGCCCCCCAAAATTCATTTCATGCACCTAAGTAGAATACTAGGTACTAACAATTGGATGGACTGAAGGTTCATTTATGAGATCAAGTGAAAGACTCGACTGGGAATTTACAAGATCTAATCAAAGACTCGAATTGGAAGGGGATTTGTTTCATTTTTTAACAAGCTTGACACATGAAAAGAACTATGCTTATAGGAACCTATTTCATTTTTTAACGAGGTTGACATAGTGAAAGAACTATCCTCATAAGAGCTTGTTTCATTTTTTTAACGAGCTTGATACAGGAAAAGGATCTCTTCTCTAAGGACCTTGTTTCATTTTTTAATGAGCTTGACACAAGAAAAGGAAATCTACTGAAAGGGACCTTGATCATGACTTCCAAGAGGCAATGGCTTCCAAAAGTTTCTCGTCAGATTGGAGAATAGCACTCTGGAAGGTATCAAAGGATCCAAAGGATAGATCAGACTCCAATGCCCCCAGTAAATGATGCACTGCATCACCTACTATATCATCATAGGCATAGGCATGGAACAAGTTTCCACAAAATAAATCTGTGGCAGGGGAGATACCTCTTGGATATAAGGACCATTTATGGATGCTGGTTGATTGGGAGCCAAATTAGGACAAACAAACGAAATGTAGTCAACAATCAAGATTCTTCCTTCATGCGGGAAACACATCACATGAAAGAGTGAAGAGACAAGAGCTCCCATGAAATAAACATAGTCACGCCTAAGGAGTAAATTAAAATCCAAAGGGTCTTGGAGTACCATCACATTGATATAGACAATCTTTCCTCCCAAATTTAAGAAACTCAGGAAGGATACCTAATGGTTGACTGCTTCCTCTTTTAAAATCCAACAGATTCTGGGTAATGGGCACAAGCTGTGGAGAACCTAAAGCTTGCCAAACAGTTGAGGACAAAATACTAATAGATGTGCCTTGATTTATTATTGTGTGAGGTACAACCACATTATAATAATGTACCATGATCTAGAAGGGCATGTAGGGAGGAAGACGATATCCTATTAGTCGACTCCAATCAAAGGAAGTGACCATACTACTTGGAGGGGGTGCGATGGGAATGAGAGAACTACCCGCTTATGCTTTGGGAATGGGAGAAATTCTCTCCAGTATCATGGGAATGTGAGGATTTCCCCCCAATTCATTGGAATCTGAAGAAACGAGAATAACTTGAGTAGTATGAAGTTCACTCCCTATGGGAAAGGTACAATAAACCGAAGGTGGAATCGAGGCAACCATTTTCTCAACCAATGGTTGGTCGAGAACGGGTTCATTGGATTCACATTCAATGAGAGTGGGATTGATTAGAGATGGATTCTAAGCAATCACTTCATCAACTAGTGGAGGATTGGGAGAAAGCTTTTGATAACCAACCAAAAGAAGAGTTTGAGAAGCTATAAGGTTTTCTAACACCATTGAGCCTTCATCCATATAAGGACAAAGGTGAATAGGATGATTCCCTTCACATAACTTACAGGGAAATTTGAATTTACCATTTTTCCCATGGACCTTTCTATCACTAGTTAAAGGTTTGTCACTAGCGTGATCTCCAGAAGTTGACGACAATGGCTGATGTGAGCCTATGGAACACACTTCTAATACCTTGGGAATACCAATACAATCTCTAAGAAGGTGGTCACTCTTACTTAACACGCAAGGGAATTTAACTTCGCAAGGATGATTAGAAGGTTTCTCCATACTAGTTGCATATGTAGCAATGGTTTCTTAGTTGCTCCTTTTCTTATTTTTCTTCTTCTTCTTCATCCTTTCCTTCTTCTTCTTACCTTCCTGGTTACTAGAATCAACACTTTCACTAGGTGAAGAGGAAGAATGGGATTAAGAAACAACAGGTGAAGAAGGAAGATGGCCAACTTCAGGATGAACATGAGGTTGATGTTGTTCAGACGGAGGAGAACTCGGCTGAGAAGTAGTTTTGACATTCAGAACCATAGGGATAAAAAATAAGCAAACTGGAAAACCAATGTAAATACGAGGAGGGTATTGGTAGACTCTGGAACTATCACCATTAGTCTCAACCTAAGATCCACTAAGGAGCTGTTCCATGGGGTGGATGTTGTTCTATGGTGAATTAATTGATTTTAGAAATCAGAAACATAGACAAAACAAAGGGGTAACTATGCATAAAGGTTTACCAAGCAACTATGAAATGCAATATACACCTTAGCGAACCACGAAATTAACATACATGAATGAAATCTTCCTGAATGTTGTGTCTATGGATGGATAACAACCTATAAGGGATTCCCAAAATATAATCGATGGTGCATTGGAGTGAAATCCGTAGTAGTGTTGTCTAATGCGTAATCGTTCGATGAGAGAGTTCCCATATACTTTATGTGCATGGAGCACCACCAATATACCCAAATGTACATGGAGTACGATCCTACACATTTACGTACGTGGAACGGGATTTCACCCCCAGGATGTAATGCTAGAAAACAATGACAACTCCTACATTTAAAGACGTTGGAACACGTCTCTAGCCTAGACCTTTATGTGTGTCATTAAGTTTCAAATTCTCCTTGGGTTAATTGAGATGAATTTTAGAGTTGATCGTGAATTATATTTCAGTTTCGAGGCTCAAAACTCGATGTCACCTGATAACGCATATAATGCAACTAATATGACAAAAAGAACTCTTTTCATTTTCCATGAAAGTTATCTAGTGTAAGGAAGAGGTTCAAGTAATGATGAAACACCCAAATATGTGGAAAAAAAGAGCTTCCTACCTAGATATTTCAATCTCAATATTCCAATTCAATTCAAAGCATTAAAAGATGTCAAACCATGCAATGTAATCTATGCATGATTCCTGTAAAAACTATGCAAAGTTAATCTATCCAAAATTTCCTTTCCAGCCGTGAAAATGAGAATTCTAATAATGCAAATGTTATCTATGCAAGAGAATTATTCAAAACAAACACAAGATGATTCCAATGAAATCAAACGTAATCTTAGATTTCATGAATAGAGGACTCAAACTAAAATTGGGTGAAAATTCCAAAAATCAAAAGAGATGTCACTCAAAGGTGATTAACACTCATACACGGGGATTTTTTGTTGTTGTTGCAAAAGTGAAATAAAAAATATGCATTTTAACACACAAAGCCCTAGATGCAAATGCAAGATTCTTTCTTTTCACCACTCTTAATTTTCAAAATGAAGAAAAATAAGATGAAAATGTTCAATTACTAATTCAGTTGCACTTTTCAGAATGAATACTAAAACTACAATTCATCTAAGAGATCAATAATCAAGCGAAATCAATTTGCAAGTGATCAATGACAAGAACAAAGAAAAATCAAAACCAATTCTTACCAAAGGAAAAAAACATGAATGCAAACCAAATGGAGGATTTAGAGAGACCACAAGACAATCAAGACTCGGGGAAGTTCAGCGGAAAGAAGGTTGACAAAAGAGAAGTTCAAGAACCAAGGTAAAATTTGTGCAAAAAACAAAGACCAACGTTGGTGCATAGGAAGCACCAGTGCGTTGCAACACTGGTAAAGAGTGGGCCTGGGTGAGGTGCAATTCTTTGTTAGAGGCACTGGGGGAGCGTTGAGCCTAGAAAGAGGATTCTGATACAAAACTTGCAAAAACTACTCAATGAAATCACTTCATAGCATGTTCTTGGTTGGATGATACAAGAAAGGTCTGTCAAGGAGGTAATCAAACACAATGGACAAGGAAACCACCAAGGGAATAGTCCGCTCCCTAGTGGAGTTGCCAATTTGTTATATGAGATTTACGATTGTGGACAAAAGTATCTCCTCGAGGTAAGTGTCTAACCTAGAAAAAAAGAGAGATAAGGAACCCAATGCTTTTCCTTAAAGTAAATAGATGACAGAGTGAGGCTTACCTGGAATATTTCACACACTTTTCTACTTCTTTAGCTTGGAAGCTCTAGTTCTAGCTTCAAATTCCAAAATTAGAACTTGCATAGTTAGATAACACAAGCCAAGAAACTACAAGATCTATGTAGTATCACATAAGTACTTCATTCAATGGATCAACATGGTATTGAAATAAGTGAAATAAAACATCACATATAGGAAAACAATGAATTATTTTCACTAATATAAACGGAAGGAGATTACAACCATAAGTAGTAGTTGATCTTGTAGAAGAGCTCCTCCAAGTTGTTGACTTGTACTTTCCTTTTCACAATATCCACCTCCAATCACCCTAAATGCATGATATAATAACCACTTACTGTAGCAACATAAGGGAAAAATCACTCTACAAAATCCAACCCCCAACCACATAGAAGGTTGGGAATATATAGATAAGTAGGGTAAGTTGGAAGTTCTTATCCAATTATCAATCTAGGGTAAGAGATCCATGTTTGATTGAGGGATAGGATCAAAGGATAAGTGGTGAAAAATCCAAAGTAGGAAATGATAGGATTCAAATGTTTTATCCAAGGCAAGTAGTTGAAACAACTTCTGGAAACTCCTAGAAAAGTAAGCTTCCAAAATCTTGGTCATTCTCCCAGATTTCTAGAACCAATGCAAGTACAAAGGGGAGCAACCTGCTAATGACCAATGCAAGCCATAGTGGAGCAACCTGTTGGTGAACGCACCCTAGTAGGCTTACAGGGAGCATTGGTCCTCAAACTGGCTTTGTGCAAGATGGTGAAAAGGGGGATAGGATGTTGATTGATCCCATTAGGAGGCTTATTGATCAAATGTGACAAAATGACTTATAACATGTCAGAATTCATTTTTAGAAACAGATAAAAGGCTGAGGGAATTTTGCTTAAGAAGAAAGCGTTAACCTAAAAAATTTTGGCCCTCATATGAATTGTAAAGTAAACACTAAGCCCAAGGCAACTTATCCAATATATGGGAAGGCATCTCAAATTTGACCCCCCAAAAAATAATAAAAATCAAGGTTCTAAATTTCCTGCAAAATTCTTGAAAACCCAAAAGAGATGCAAATCAATTATTAGATTACTCAATCAATAAATACAAACCTACTCATTGATTCGCTGGGCAAAGTGGTCACTGGCTTGCTGCGGTGCATATTCAAGTTGTGTAATTTTCTCGTGGAGCTTGTAAATGAGTTGATCCTTCTCCCTGAGCTTGTGCCTAAGATTACTATTGTATATATTCCTTGAGATTTGAAATGTGAGAGGAATAGGATATGGAGGTGATCTTCCTAGGAAAGTCTAGCTAGTCATATGGGTCCGTCGGGATCACCCTCTAGATCTCCTCTAGCAGCTTGAAATTCGAACTATTTCCCATATTGCACCACAATTCGCTTGATCAATTTTATTTATTCAATTTAACTTAATTATGCAAGTGGGTATTTATGGGATGATCAATTTGATTGACTCAAGTATCTTTGAAAGCATTCAACAACGAATCAAAGGGAAATATGTGGCTTTTCACCTCACGCAACACTAAATTTCATTAAAACTCTTGCCAAACTTATGCATCAAACTTTTATGATGCATGAATGTTTATTGTAGAAATGTAATGATCACAAAATAAGATGTGAACCAATAAAATTTAAGAACAAAAACAAAAAAAGAAATAAATTAAATTAAAAATAAAACATTATAAAAAATAACAAAATTTAATTTGTAATGTTAACTATAGAGAAGGATGGAATTTTTTTTTGTCAAAAGAAACTAATTGCTAGTCAAACAAACAACTGAATGTCTTATGCACTGGCTGAGGCAAGTATAATAATATATTAAAATAATTTTTTTTTGAACGAGTACTCAACCTAATTAAGCTCAAACACTAATTTATTTTATTATATTAACCAGTAAAGCATCATCACCTATCTTCTTGGATGAATTTATCAGGCCATACATATCTTTATGAGCATCATATTTATTTATTTTTTGGTTTTGTTGTCCATGGTATTGAGATAACAACCTTATCCGACATGTTTTTAAGATATCTAGGTGATATGAAAGTGGAATATGTGATTTCTACCTCTCCAAAATCAAATGAAACAAAAACTAGGACCGTGTTGACGCTTTGCAAGCATGAAAATGGGTCTTCATAAGAAACATGTTTGTTTAGTGTCCCTTGAAGTATGAATTAGTTCTCATGTGCAAGTTAATCATAATGAACATAATACATATAATTCATGTAGGCATACAGAAGAGAAACACAAGGTTTGATGACGAAGTTCACCCTATTGTCGTTCTGTATTTTTGAGGTTGAGGGAGTAAACACATAGGACAACATCAAAACCACTTTGGAAGCTGGGATCTAGCCCTGCTAGCTTCAGATAGGGATCTCTCTGTACAATTTAGCTTTGTTTGGTGTAAATTTTAGGCTAATTATTACTATACTGATCATTGTTTATTGGATTGTTTGGTTGATTAAATTGTTATAATTCCATTGGGCTATGGAGTCTAAAGATTAGCTGGATTTGCATCAAACTTTAAAGGCGTTTCACAGGGAAAGCTAGGTTGCACTAGTTGGATCTTTCAAAATTTTAAATAGATTATGAAACATAAGCAAGGTAAGATTCAATAGAAACTAAGGAGCAATGAAGAATTCCTTAATTTGACTTCAGCAAAAAACTTATAAATTACTAACTTTAGAAAAGGGTGTTCTGTATAACATATCCTATTCATCAAAGTTTTTGTTATGTAATTAAGAATTTCAAAAATGACAGAGAAAGGAGACAATGATTAAACACATAAAATAAAGAAAAACATCACCATTTCGTACACCACATGAATCATATTATTGATGCTTCTAGAAACTTGGAAACTACAATACGCAAAGGAAATTATATTCAATAATCAACCATTAATACTTCAAAATGTGAAGTATTTATAAAAATAATTACAAAATCATTGTCTCAACCGATAGTGTATTATTAGAATTATCCTAAACAATAAAATCGATATTTTGCAGGAGAATAAGCAAGGTGGACAACTGCATGAAGAGGTGGCTCTGTTTTGGTGGATTCAGTTTCTAAATCAGCCTAAAACTGTGTCGCACCGGCTGATGTGCTAGTTGATATTCTTACTACATTCGAGTTTCTTTTTAATCCAATAAATCACATAGTTCCTCCCACCTTTTTCATCTAGAATGGTTAACTTAATTACCTTAGGTAAATCTCATCAACATCAGTATACATGTTGGATTTACTGGGAAGATATGTTTTACCTCATGTTGGATAAAGAAGTCATTTCCCATTGTCTCTAAGAATGCTCTAGCTGTCATGTTTCCTTTTATACCACTGAATTTAATACTACTTATGGCCACTTCCTTCATCTTCATAACATAATCTACTTAAGTAATTAGCTTGTCATTAATCACATATATGAGGGGAAATCCTTTCTGAATTAATGCTTCAATCCTATTGAAGAATCTGTTTACTCCCAACTCCAGTGTTTCACAGTTCTCTTCTAATTAATTAATGAGATTTCTTTTAGTAAAAACCTTCTTGACTTCCTAGATGGTCACAGTCCTGTCACTAATTCCTATCTCTTCAAGCTGATACTTATTCTTTGAATTTAGGAATTTGATGATGTTGGAAGCTTATGTGGGCATGTCTCCTAGCTTTTACCTTAATTCAACAATAGTTTTAGTGGCCTCTTGTATCAGCTCTTTCTGTTCAAAAATGATTTGGATGCATGGCCAATTCTCATTCATGGAGTCTAGAATACCCATCCAAATGGTTTCCTTGGCTTGGGCCAAGGTTTGACCAATTGATGTATCCTTCTCCACCCTTTGTAACCTCTCTAGAAGCCTTTGCGTCTTATGTACTTCAACTAAATGAGAAGCTTCAGTTTTGGCTTTCTATTCTTGCAGACCTTTGAGCTGTCCATGAAACTTATTAATTTCTTCTGACTGGATTGACATATTTTCTAGTGTCTTTGTCACCTATTCAACACTTTTAGTTTGAGTTGAAGAAGTTGATGCAGATGTTGTTCCTGTAGCTGGGACTTGAGTGATGGTTATAGCATCCAGGGGGACTATGGCTACCCTTTGACTCTGTTTTTTCTCTTTGATCATTTTCTCCATTTCTACCTCCATCTATCCGATCTAAACATTTTGCTCTATCATTAACTTCATCATGTAAACCTTTTGTGCTTCATTTTATTCAATGTCTTTAGTCAAGGGATCCTCTGTGGCTAGTAGTTTCAGTTGCTTTCTCAATGCTGCAATGTCAAGATTTTTCTTCTTGATGATTTCCTTTGCATCATTTATATCTTTAGGATCATATCCTATCTTGACTACCAAATCTTCCAAAGTTTGATCCTATTGTCCTAGCTAAAGAACATATCTTTCCATTTTCAACTAGGACTGAATGTTTGCATATGAAACCTGCAGCTTTGACAATGACATAGAAATATTATTTAAGGTAGAGGAAATCATCTCACTAGTTTGTTTATGCATCTCCATTTGATCAATGGGATGGATATCTTTGGTGTTGAATTCAAACGACGTTCTCTTGTAATCTGCTGGTGTCTTTGGATGTGGATTTTGGGCCTCAAGGAATTCCATCTACGTCTTTCCTTATTCTGCATCAAAAACTGATAATAATTTGCTCTATGAAATAGAAGTTTTCTTCCAAAACTGATTGTAGGTGTTGTTCTTAAGAATTTCATTCTTAAGTTTGATATCTCAGTACTTGTCAAAACCACTTTTTTCCTTTTCTCCTTGGACATCTTTTGAGGACAGATCTATTTCTTTTCAACCATGTAATATTGAAGGTCCAGTAGAAGATGTAACAAACTTGTTGCTTGTAGGTAGTGTTTCTCCAATTATGATGGCAGCTTGATCTTCTATCTCCTTTTTTGTATCTATCCTAGGAGTCATCTTAGCTCTTTTCTTGTAACTGATTGTGAAATCCTTGGCCTCACTACCTGTTGTTGATTATGATCCCTCTTCTCTCTGTCTTTTACTTGTTTTCTCTTGAGGGGTGGGAGTATGTAAGTTTGAAGTAGAAAACAATTGCTCCTTAGCTTGTTGTAATGTGTTCTCTGCCCATTCTGATTGGTTCACATATTTCTCTATCTCAGGCCTTGGTGTATGAATATATGGAGTAGTTTTGCTTTCTACTCTCAGCTTAGAAATGATACCCCAAGGGTCATAAGACCATGTGAAACTCAAATTGAATTTCATCTCTTTAAGGATTTTATTTGCTTCTTCTCCTACTAACCTGATATTGCATATGAAAGGGCAAACCTATGTCTTTATCCGAAATTGGGACTTCTTCTTTGCCACCACAAAGTGAATATAATATGACTTTATCATTTGTATTTAAGGGAAAAAAATCCTCATGGGAAGGTATTTTGGGAGTTTTTATGGTGCTAACTCGCATCCATAAACTCTGATTTCAGTGTAATTCTGGTATAAATACCAGCGTCCAGTCCTTGCCTAATATGTAAAATGTAGAATCCTCTTGATGTCTTCACTAATTCTGGGTTGCGTTGAGCTATTTAGGATATTCATAGCCGGGTGAAAAAACTCTCCAATGAACTGTTTATAGGAAAATACTTGCTGCTCTTTCATTACTAAAGAAGTCCAAAATATTACAGGTTGCTAGTGTCCCTCCTCATCTAGCTTCTTTATGGAAAAACTAAACATGTCTGCTTGATAATATAGAAACATGCAAACTAAAATTGAACTGTACTTAAACACTTGTTGAGTTGGAAATTTAAGAAACTTCTCATGGATTTTAACGTCCAAGAATTGACTAAAATTAAACATAATAGATGGTTTTCTATCTGTGGAAAAGATGGAAAGGAAACCTAGAATGGGTTCATCTACCCATTGATCAGAATAATAACCTAGACTATGGGAAATTATGGTTATGATCTATTTATCTTGATCAAGTAAGATTGAGGAAGGGTATGGATGATTCTTCTTTGGCAATTGGGTATTTTCTGGTAAGAAGATATAAATTTTTTTGGCTCTTGTGGAAAAATCAAGCTTCGAATAGAGTTCAATGAGGGCTTCTAAGGAAAATGGGGCACTATTTTCCACAGGGGGAGCTAGCATCATCTGGTTTATAGATTGGGTAGTGATTGCAAAAATGATATCACCAGATGGGTTCATAATGGCTCTTTGCCTGGGAACATAATAGGCTTGGAATTTCATGGTGAAGTCAGGAACATGGAAGGTCTGAGGGAAAATATAATGAGGAAGATTGGACTCCCAGAGTCCAATTTCATTTGTTTTGTCAGCATGTTTATCCTCCATCCAACAGTAAAGCTCCAAAAATTCACATTTGCGCTGTGTCTCAGTGATCATATAATCCCTATCAACTAATGGAATATGATCTAAGTTTATGGATGGAGGGATTAATGGATTAATAGGGTTCTCCTGGTTATTTCTCTTTGGAGGCAATATTTAGAACAATGAACGATTAATGGCAATGGAAGGAAAATCTTACCAGGAACAAGTTTCAGGTGGTGAGCCATTACGGGAGGGGAGACACAATGCTAACAATTTTGATCTGGTTCAGTAAATGTTTTGAAATTGGTCGTGTTGCAGAAAACTGTGAATTATGGAGAATAAGTGAGTAAAAGGGACAATGAAGACAGTTCAAGGTTTTTTTAAGAAAGGAGCCAGTTCCATTGGAGGTTGGCATGGGATTGTTGAAGTTGAACGGTTAACTGAAAAGGAAAATTGAATGTTGAACCTAATTTTGCCAGGAGAACATTTAATTGGGCAATGACTAGGAAACGTGGTGGGATACGAATGGTAGACATGTCGAGTAGGGACACAATAGAAGGATGAAGGGAAGATGATTTTTAGAGGGGGTAGGAATCTGGGGGGATACAAAACGTGGAGAGGAATCCATGTAATGATGGGGCCCAACGGAGAAATACCACCTTTTTAGACCCCCCTGTAAAGCTAGGTGTTAGGCCCCTATACTACTCGTGTAACCCCTTATTGTTATTGGTACAACCCCCTTATTATATTGTTGTACCCATGTAGTCCCCATATTGTTACTATTGTACCCCATAGATGCCCACTATTGTTATTATTGTGCCCTTACATTATTATTGTTATGTCGGCTATGATTATATTATGACCCCTTAGACTCCTATATATAGAAAGGAGGTTTTGTCATTTGTATCATGCAAGAATTGTTCATTTGTGTAATGTAAAGGAGGTTCCGCCCTCGAAGAGGCTGAATTCTAAGGCGTTGATCTATATTTTCTATCTTTTTGTGAGATGGTTTCATAAAATTTGGTATCAGAGCTTTGGATTCTAGGGTTTAGTTGCTCCAGATAGGTCATCGTGGTATTTTCACTATAACTTTTTTTTTTTTGGACGTTTCTGAAGCTAAAAAAAAAACATTTGAGAAGAAATCTTGATGAACCGCGTGTCCGAATTTCAGATCTTGTCTCGCTATATATTCGGAGATATGATATGAGGAATTTAGGGTTTTTGCAAGTTCCAGAATTTCATCTAAAACAGGTCATCGTGGTATTTTCACTATAACATTTTCTCTATGAAGTTCCAGAATCTAAATAGAAAACCCATTTGAGAAAAAATCGTTCTGAATCTTGGGTCCGAATTTCAGAACTTGTCTCACTATATTTTCGAATATATGATCTGAGGAAGTTAGGGTTTTTTCTGACTCCCGAATTACATCATAAACAGGTGACCTTGGGAAAATCGTCATAACTTTCTCTCTGAGCAACAAATTAAAATTTCATAAGAAATTACAGAAAGAGGACGGACTGTAGTTTTTGGTGCACAGTGTTTATATCTGAAGGTCGACATAGTGACACATGGCACGTCATACAATTTCACTCTACTGAAACATTATAGAATCAGGTCATCTTAGGAGATTGGGCATAACTCTTTCTTGGAGAATCAAATTCTGATCAGACTTGTGGGGTTAGAAAGAGGACTCATAGGGCTACTACAGGAGAATTTCAAAACTTTTTGATTTGAAAGTACAGAGTTACAATCATTTCAAGATTGAGCTCCTGAAATCAAGAAAATGCAATATGAGGAAGTTTGATGGAAAGGATTCAGTAAATTGGATACTACAGATGGAGCAATGTTTTGACCTACATGGTGTACCACTATTACAAAAGGTATGTATTGCATCTTCATATTTAGAATCAGATCAAATTTTATGGTATAAAGGGATTTGTTCTCATAAATAACTTGTTACATGGCCAATTTTCATGGAGGAAATGATAGCACATTATGAGGATATAAAGAGAAACACCTTCTTTAGAGCAACACCACAACAATTGGAAGAAAAAAGAGAAAAAGGGCTTTGTTACAAAGTGGAAAGAAAAATTATGGCAACAAGGAA
>APFE031151020.1:113993-136398 GCA_000404065.3 Pinus taeda
TATTATATTGTTGTACCCATGTAGTCCCCATATTGTTACTATTGTGCCCCATAGAAGCCCACTGTTGTTATTATTGTGCCCTTACATTATTATTGTTATGTCGGCTCAGATTATATTATGACCCCTTAGACTCCCATATATAGAAAGGAGGTCTTGTCATTTGTATCATCCAAGAATTGTTCATTTGTGTAATGTAAAGGAGGTTTCCCCCTCGAAGAGGCTGAATTCTAAGGGTTGATCTATCTTTTTATGAGCTGGTTTCATAACACTGGGATGGAGACGGGGGGCTGAAAATCAATGAGTGTCGTCGATCCTAAAGAGCAAAGAATCCTGATGCTTTGGCTGCGACCCCTTTTAACCATAAATGAAAAAACACATTTTTGTCCATACGCGCCTCTTTGATGATGCTTTTGAAACTTAGGATAATGTTTGGGATATAAAACATATTTATGAATGTACATTATTCCATCATGCTTGTCTTTTTTAATGTCACTGAGACTTAGGGTAAAGGGCACATAATTACATTTATAAAATCCAACTATTTCTGCCTACCCTTTAACTAAGCTAACATTTTTATTTTTCTAAAGGGTGCATTTAGACTAGCAAAACCATAATTATTTTCTTTTATGGAAAATGAAAAACTACTTAAATCCTATCACTTATTTCCTATTGATTCATATTAAATAGTTGAACCATTTTCATTTTCTACCTAACCACTGATTTACCAAGATTAAACTCTTTAGCAAATCTTTATTCTCTAGTCTAATTTACAGAAATTAACACATGTTTAACCATGATTATATTGTATGATTAAACAAATAGCTAGTCATTGTGGCATTTTAAACAGGATGCACACAACCTTTATTTATCAATCATGAAGAGGACTATCTATTATTAGTGGCATTTAGATTTGCAACAGTTTCAGTATTATTTTCTTTTTCTTCTTCTTTCTTTTGATGGGGTTCTATCTTTATTTTATTTTTTATGTCCTTTTTCCTTCTTTTTTAATACCCTCTTTTCATTTTTATTCTATTTTCTTTTGGAAATCATTTGTAGATTGACAATTATTTACAATATGAGATTTCTAAGATAAAATACTCAATCATCTTGAGAACTTATAAATTATAGGGCCCTAAGCGTGGCTCCAGTTGGGGATGGCACTCACATGGTGCTAAGAACATTTGATCAGAAGCCTTGAGTGTTTGATTTTAGCAATATCTGGACCTAATTTCTTTGTTGCTGGAGTAATTGTGGTAACATATACATCGAAGCTTAGGGCCTTCTCTACGGGCTTCATCTTTTGTCAATAGGTCACCCAATCAAAATAATAAAAACAATGATATTTACAATGTTTTGATGTAAGAAAACCTCTATTGTTAAGAGAAATAATGCTTCAGCATTCTGCCATTCATAGGTCCACTAGGTATTTTTGTTCCATCCAGATGTTTGAGAAAAAATGCATTATGCCCTCTGAAAGCATCAATGATATAAGGTCATGTCCACAGATTGTCAAATTTCCCATGCTTTCCTTTGTCCTCTCTTCTGGAATTCCATTTTAAAACTCTGTCACCCAAGTTGAAATAATTTGCTTTAGTTATTCTATCGAAGATATTTTTGATATTCTCCTGGATGACCTGATATTTATTGTAGACTTCTTCCCTAGATTTTTGCAATTGAATAGTCTGATTGATCCTCCTCTGGATATCATTAGACTCACCTTGCAATTCTTGAATTATCTTCATAACTAGAAATCCTAAAGAAGATGGAAAAACAACATCCATCCCATAAGCCAATTAGTATGGCGATATGCCAATTGATTTCTTTGTTGTGAGTCTATTAGCCCAAAGTGAATTTATTAACTTGTTGTGCCATGACGTTTTGTTATCTTCCAACAACTTTTTAATAATGTTTACCAGACTCTTATTTGAGGATTCATCCAACCCATTACCTTGTGGGTAATAAGTGGTTGAATGTCCCAAAGTAATGTGATACCTGTTTCATAAGTCTACCATTTTCTTGGATTTAAATGCTACAACATTATCTATAATGAGATTTTTGGGACAACCAAATCTAGACAATATATTGGTTTCTAGAAATTTGATAACAACAACATCAATAGCCAATCTGGACGATGTGGCTTCAATCCATTTAGTGAAGTAATTGATAGCTGTGAGGATCCATTTGTGTTGGGGAGAGGATGGTGGATGGATTTCTCCAATGAAATCCAATCCCCATTGTTGGAAAGGACTTTCAACATATATGGGTTTTAAAGGCAGAGGAAATAGTTTTCTTTTCACCTCAAATTTTTGGCATTTGTGGCAAGAGGTTACCTTCTTATGAACATCAGGGAAAGGGTAGGCCAGTAGAAACAACTCTAAGGATCTTGTTAGCAGTGTTTTTCCAGTATAGATGTCCACCGCTATCACCTTCATGGAATTTCTACATGGTTCTTTCTGCATCATCTTTCAATAGACACTTTATACCACCAACATCTTTCCAATATAAAACATTATCTGTGATGCAAAATTTCACTGCTTTCAATTTTAGAAATCTAATCTTTGTCTTAGTTAAACTAGGAGGAGCATTTAAATTGAATAAAACAAAAATGAGGTTTGCATACCAGGGTGAGGTTATAAAAGTAGTCGCCTGCTCCTCTTGATCATCTAGTGCAGCTACGAAGTTGATATCCAATGCGTTAAAGTTAGACTCAGCCATCAATTTGGTTAATCCTTTCCCTTTGATAAGTTTGGTGGTCTTAATTTCTATGTCATACTCAAGAACGATGGCAATCCATTTGCCTCTTTTTACCATCTGGTCCATTTTGGGTTAAAATATCTTTGACCACAACATTTGGTACATAAGAAATTATGTGAGAAAGGAGGATATACACCCTGAAATATTTGATTAATTTTATTAATGCAAAGGATTGTTTTTCCATTATGTTATATTTTAATGCAACGTCCCTTAAAGCCTTGCTGAAGAAAGCAATGGGATGTTCAAATCCATCATTTTTTTTGTTGTAAAAGAACAGTTGCAACAATGTGTTCAGATGTAAATGAAAAGATTATAAAATCCTTGGTGAAATCTAGACTGATTAGGACTGGTGCTTTTGTCAATGCTTGTTTAACTTGATCAAATGATTGCCTAGCCTCAATGTTCCATCTTATTTATGAGTCTCTTTTCAACATATTTGTTATGTTTCTGAGGAGTTCTGCAAGGTTGGGGATGAATCTCATTAGGAAGTTTATCCTCCCAATAAATGATTGAAGTTCCTTAGTTTTTCTAGGATGGTTGATTTTCAAAATGGCTTCAATCTTTTTGGGATCAATTCTAATACCTTCCTTAGAGATGATATGACTGACGAGTTTTCCCTCTTCAAGGCCAAAAAGTGTTTTCTTAGGATTTAGTGAAATTCCAAACCTTATGCATTTCTCAAATACTCTTCTCATATGTAGCAAATG
The DNA here is from genome assembly GCA_000404065.3 of Pinus taeda. Taxonomy (NCBI): domain Eukaryota; kingdom Viridiplantae; phylum Streptophyta; class Pinopsida; order Pinales; family Pinaceae; genus Pinus; species Pinus taeda. The sequence goes on from APFE031151020.1 coordinate 117,455, forward strand.
TTCTTCATCAATCTTGGAATGAACAATAATGTCATCTAGATAGATCACAATAAACTTGCCAATTTCACCAGTAAAGGCAATATCCATTGCTCTTCGAAATGTTGCTCTAGCATTCATTAACCCAAAAGGCATTTTCACATACACGAAGGTACTCCATAGAGTAGTAAAAGTTGTTTTATCCTGATCATCAAGGTGAACTAAAACCTATTTATAGCCTAAGAAATCATCTAATAAAGAAATCCTAGAAGATCCAACCACCTTCTGCAAGATGTGATCCATTTTTGGTAAAGGATATTTGTCCTTTAGGGAAAATTTATTAAGATTTCTAAAATCTATGCATAATGTGGTTTCACCTGTTTTCTTCCTAGTTGGTACTATATTGGAAACCAATTTAGAGTACCTAAGAGGGACTATGATTTTAGAGTCATAAATTCTTTTAATTTCTTTCTCAATTAGAGGTATCAATATGGATTTTTTCTTCGAAGTTTTTCTTTAAATGGTTTTTGATCCTCTTTAATTGGAATTTTATGTTGTATAATATCAGTATCATAAGTTTTTGGATCTTCATAGCTCTAGGAAAAAAAATCACTAAATTCTTTGAATAAAGCAATGTATTTTTGTTTTTTAGCATTTGGCAGTGATTTGAATAGTTTTATCATTTTAGGATTTTTTTCACTACCTATGTTGCACTCTTCTACTGCTACCCTCGTGGGCTCAATCTTAGGCTTCTTAGCTACATCATTGAAATCAAATAATTCTTCCAGTGGAACTAAACCTCTAGGTAAAACATTATCGTTTAACTGAAGTGTTTCAAACTCTTGTTTCTCTGGATCTATCTCAAGTAATTCTAATTTATTTACAAATTCCCTTATATGTATATTTACATCTAATTTATCTAACTTCCTTTCTACATTAGTATGTACAAGTATTTGATTTTCTAATTCACACTCTAAGTCTATACTATCATCTTCATATTCATCCTTAGTCTGCAGAAAGCTTTCAATTTGTTTATCATTGCCAAACACTTGCCGATACTTCATATTATCTGGTAGAGTTGGTCAATGTTTCACTTCCACTGTATATTGTCGATTAGGGTAAGGCATTTTATAGGAGCTGGCTGAAAAATCAAGACTATTTGCAAGGATATTGTGATTTCTAGGAATTGCAGAAAGGTCATATTCCACAAAACTCTCTAAAAAATCAAGCAAAATTTTTATGTATGCTCTCAATCTAGGTTTCGCCGAATACTCTCCTTTAATTTGTTTTATGATTAACTCAACATCCCCTTGAATGGAGATTCTCTTGGCACCCAATTTTTTCAACAATTGCAATTATAATACAAGAGCTTCATACTCATTTATGTTGCTTGTACATTGAAAGTTGAGTTTGTGTTAATGACCTTCAGTATGATTGTTTCATGTGTTTTCAACCCACACTCCTGCTCTAGAACCATCTTTGCTACAAGAGCCATCAAAGCTCATGTTCCAAAGAGGTTGATGCATAATGTTTTGTTCTACTACTTTTTTTCCAAGGAAAAAGGCGCAATTTTCATTAAATATATTAAGAAAATTACATGTTGTATCATTCATCATGTATGAGATGCATTCACTATAGAAAGCAGTTTAGAAGAGTTGAGAAACATATATACAAATTACATCATAGTAGTCAAGGGAAATTATATTTGGAGAGAAATACATAGTAATGTCCCAAAAAAAACTGTAATGGCATAAAACAAAACCAGAAAGGAATGATCTATGTGATCATTCTGAGTGATTTCCATTCATCTCTATGAATGGATGGTGGAAGAAACGGTAGAAAATGCCCTCTCTAAATTCCCGAATTTTCCATTGTCCCCTATTCAGCTACGTGGTTGCTTTTGAAAGACGATCAATGATTTCATTCCTTTCCCTATATATATGAGAGCATACACTAAAATCAAATTGTGATTCTAATGTAAAGACATCATCTAGCGAGTCCCTGAGTGTGTGCAAGTGACAATGATATACATCGTTTATCCAATTTATAACAAGCTGTGAATCCCCATATATCTGAATCTTTTGACAATTTTTTTCCCTTGCGAAAAGGAGAAGGTGTTTTAGACTGTTTAGCTCAGAAAAATTATTAGTGCCCCTACGAAGTCCAACTTGGATTCTGTAGGACACAAGATTATTGATTTGTAGGACATCCACCCCCACCATAGCCCTCGGCTTGGTGTTACAGATCCATTTGGGCACATCAAATCCCAATATCTAGATCAGTGTTTTAGGGCTCATCAAACCCTAATTTCAGTTGCTTAATGCCCTAAAAAAGTCACCCCTTTGAATTCCTCCTTCCCAAACAGTTTCATGACTAGAAGACATCTAGAAATAACCTCCAAAGGGACCAGCGTGGGTAAGCCCTTGTAAAGGTGCACTGCAGAGCAGTTGACTCCATCACCAGGGTGCCCTGTAGAGCACTTAGGCTTCCGTTCACCTGCACTGGGCGAGAATGAGCAAAATTCACATAGGGTTTGGGGAATATTCTTATCTTTTGGAGTCATCTAGAAGGTTCCCTCACTTATCAACTCCTATGAGCTCGAAAATGGATGAGGAATGAGTTAAGGTGTATCCCTTCCTCCATGGAACTAATTCTAAGTATGGAAGGCCATTCAATGCCACCATTTATGACAAAACCTCCTTCATCTTCCTATAAATTGACCACTCATCCAAGTGATCAGGGGCTGGATTATGTTGAATTGTAAGGAGATAATGCTGCTATGATATTTGGCTTTGAAGCAAGTATTGTAATGCTACAAGTTTGTCATGCTATTGATGTGATGTGGATGGGATCCAAGCTAGAGGAATGGCTTTGAATTAGACACCAATGGTTGTAATTCCTTCTTCTATCTAATAAATTGTTTGAACAATTTTTCCTAGATGTTTGTATTGTTTCATAACGCTTATATGTGTGAATTGTATCTGATTCCTTTCACTTATATTCAATAGATTATGTGCTTTGATTGGTTATTTACTTTCTGTTGTGTTTACAGGGTAATTCTCAAGCATATTAAGTACGAGAAGGAGCGACAAGATCGATACAAGGGAGATGAGAAGAAAGATGAACTACAAGTAGGTCTTATTATCTTCTCAGCTTATCTATTGCTTATAGGAAAAGTATAAAATACTTTAAATTGTTATTCTAGATACAACTACTTATCTAGGGAATTAGTAGTTATCCGTAGATACCAAATTATCCAAAACAAATTGGTGACTCCGCTGGGAAAGATCCTCTTTCCTAGTAGCTTAACCACCTCCTAGGACATCCTTCTAGACCTTATTTATGTTCATAGATTGTAATTTAGCTCTTTACATTGAAAAATTGGTCAACATTATGTCAAATTGCCTCTTGAAATGGCTTACTGTCACCAGCGCAGGCTTGTGAGGGACACAGTGCATTGCAGAGCACCCTTGGCTTAGGGACAGTGCTCTGAAGTGCATTGTCTCCCACTCTGGGCTGCATTGATCTCCTAGGGTCAGTTTCCCATCGTTGGAAAGTGTTTTTTCGAACTTTTCTTTGTTTGTTTGTTTGCTGATTGATCAATGAATGTTATGTCTCAGAAAATAAGTTTCTATCTCCTGGTCTAGCCCAAATTTCATTGGATTGATTAATGTTTATTGATGTTTTCCTTGTCATTATCAATCATTAGTCAAAGTTAGAATATAGTTGATTAATCTTCATTCGAAATAAAGTGTCGTAAAGTCTTCTTTTCCTTCGAAATAGAATTGTCGTAAAAGTCTTTGTTCTTATAAAAGATTGATTGATTGTATGTGCATTAGTTTCCTTTTTGTCTATCAGAACATTAAGGGATTCGAAAAGAAAAAATTTCACCGTTCATGTTGTAGTTTGTGAATGCTTGAAAGGAATAGCTAGGGAAATTGCATTATATGTGCTATTTGCTCTATGTCAAAAGATCTGATTGCACTATCCCTACTAGCTAAGGTTTTCATTGCTCAATTGAATGAAAATAATGCTTATCATATTAGTTTCATTTTAGGAATTGCAAATATAAGTCACGTGGTGAACTTTGAAAGGAAAATTCTAAAGAATATCAACTTAAAATTTATCTGAATTTACCTAATGGAGCATTGTCACCTAACGAAAAACATTTAGAGGTCTAGACTAGAGACGTGTTTCAAGGTCGTAAAACAAAGTAGCTGTCGCTAACTTGTCTAAAATACATCCCGAGTGTGATACCTCATTCCACGTACATGAGTATATCATAGCTCGTCCATGTACCTTTAGGTATATAGGACAATGTTACAGTACGTAAATTATATGGGAATGCTCTCACTATGCAGTTTTGCATTAGACAACACTTATACGGATTGGGCCTCCACGTACTTTCAGGTATATATTGGAGGACAACACTAGGTTTCTATCCATCCTTAGGTAACCAAGTCGGCCGCCTTGTACACTGTGATACACCGAACATAGCATTCGGGGAGATTTCCTGTCCGTACTTCTCGGTTTGCCGGGAGGTATTTTGCAGTTCACAGTTGCTTGGTAAACCTTTTTCCTAGATGACCCCTCTTTTGTTTTGTTATGTTACTTTGATTAAAATAAAATTAATTGACTGTGGATAACATCCTCCAAACTCACTCCTTAGTTGATCTTAGGTTGAGACATATGGCGACAAATCTGGAGTTCACCAATCAAGGAATTCCTTTTGATGGGAATCCTAGTCCTTTTCCTTCTTTTGGAAATATTGGTGCTCCTTATATGGCTACATTATCCCTTCTGGGATTTACCATTGGCTTGTGAGTATGGTTTTTTTCAACCTCCTTGGTTCAAAATATCATGATTTCTCTGCAATCGATTACTCCTCCAACTAGACAAAATCAACCTCCAGTTGATCCTTAATTTGACCCTTTGCCTTCTTCCTCAGTTGTTTCTTCCTCCCATTCTTCCTGTTCACCTGGTGAAAGTATTGGTGCTAGTAACCAGGTGGCTAAGAAGAAGAAGAAGAAGCAAATTCAGCAGAGGGGCAACCAAGAAACCATTGCTTTGAATGCAACATCTGATGAGAAACCGTCCATCAAGCCTCACAAAGTTGGATATCCATGCAAACTTTGTGCGGGATACCATATTCTTCGAACTTGTCTTGATATTCCTTAGACCTTAGAAGAATGGTCTTCTCATTCACAACATCCTATGTCATCAACTTTTGGAGATCATGCTGGTGACACACCATCAACTAGTGGTAGTAAAGTTCATGGAAAGAAGGGTAAGGTTAAGTTCCCTGTAGGTTATGTGAAGGGAATCACCCCATTCACCTTTTTCCCTATTTGGATGAAGCCAAAAAAGTGTTGGATAACAGTCCTGCTTCATTGTAGCGATTTCCATCTAGTTACAGGAGACTCTCCCTTAATCCTTCACTAGTTGATGAATTGACTGACCAAAATCAATCATCGGTCAAACCAACTCTCTCTGAAAGTGAATCCTATGAGTCTATACCCGACCCAAATCAAAAATTCGAGGTAACAGTTGACTCGATTTCACCTTCAGTTAATCGTACCTTTCCCAAAGAGAGTGAATATGATACCACTCAGGTTCTTTTTGTTTCTTCAAATTCCAATGAGCTTGGGGGAAATCCTCATGTTCGATCAATACAACAGGAAAATACTCCCGTTCACGTAACACAAGTGGATAATACTCCTGTTTCTATGGTACCCTCTCCAAGTAGTCTAGTCACTTCCTTTGATTGGAATCAACTGGTAGGATTCTGTCTTCCTTCATATGTGCCTTTCTCGATCATAATACAGGTTTTGTAATATGATTGTATCTGTCACTATTGTAGATGAATGCGCATTAGTGAGTATCCTTTCCTGTACTGCTTGGCAAGTGATCGGTTCACCGCCACTTGTGCCAATTACCCAAAATTTGTTGGCTTTTAACATAGGAACCAGTCAACCATTAGGGATCCTTCCTCAGTTGCCTATTACTTTGGGAGGGAAAATCATTTATCTGAATGTCATGGTAGTCCCAAGCCCTTTAGATTACAATTTAGTGCTTGGGCACGACTATGTTTATGACATGGGAGCTATTGTTTCAACACTTTTTCGAGTGATTTGTTTCCTGCATGAAGGCAGAATTGTCAACGTTGACCAACTTTCATTTCCCGGTCCAAATATGGCTTCCAGTCAACCATCTTCCCTAAATGGTCCTTTTGTACCAAAGGTATCATCCCTGCCACGGGCTATTTATGTGGCAACTTGTTCCGTGCCTACATCAACAGACAATCAATTCTGTGATGTTGTACATTATGTGCTGGGGGAATTGGAACCAGATCTCTCCTTCCAGAGCATTGTTCTCCCATCTGATGAGAACCTCATGGAAGTCATGACCTATTATGAGTTGTGACCAGGTCCATGAGGATAGTTATTTTACTATGTCAACCTTGTTAAAAAATGAAACATGCCTATGAGGATAGTTCTTTTATTGTGTCAACGTCATTAAAAAATGAAACAACTCCCACGAGGAGAGTTCTTTTACTGTGTCAACCTCATTAAAAAATGAAACCAAGGATATGAGGATAGTTCCTGATCTTGTGTCAACCTCGTTAAAAAATGAAACCAAGGATATGAGAATAGTTCTTGGTCTTATGTCAACCTCGTTAAAAAATGAAATAAAGGGTAGGAGGATAGTTCCTTGTGTTGTGTCAACCTTGTTAAAAAATGAAACAAAGGATAGGAGGATAATTCCTTATCTTGTGTCAACCTCGTTAAAAAATGAAACCAAGGACAAGGACAATTCTTGGTCTTATGTCAACCTCATTAAAAAATGAAACAAGGGTCTCTAAGCAGAGTTCCTTGTCTCGTGTCAAGATCATTAAAAAAAGAGACAAGGTCCCAAGTTCCAAGTTGAGTCTTTTATTTGATCTCGTAAAATCCCAATCGAGTCTTTCACTTGATCTCGTCAAAGAACCTCCATTCCATCCACCTGATAGCCACAAGTAGTCTACTTAGGTGAATTTAATGAAGCTTGGGGAGCATGCACCTAGTGGTAAAGTTAAGTTTCCCTGTAGGTTATGTGAACGGAATCACCCCATTCACCTTTGTCCCTATCTGGACGAAGCCAAAAAAGGTGTTGGGTAACCGTTCTGCTTTTCCGTAGCGACTTCTATCTGGTTACAAGAGACTCTCCCTTTCATCATGTTGGGGGAATGTAAACCAATATCAAGCATAGTTCTTCGTTTCAAGATTGTGTAAAAATGAAACTAAATTCCAAGCACAGTTTTTCGTTTCAAGCTTGTGTAAACATGAAACTAGATCCAAGCATAGTTCATTATGGTTCAAGCTTGTGTAAAAATGAACCCATTTCCACTTTAACCCTTGTGATTTCCATTCTATTAGCCTCTTCCATCAAATGAGCCTTGGTTTTTCTCCTTCCATCATCACTATCTTCTTGGCCAATCATACACTTTCACTTGTTTGTTTTACTATTTTTGAAGAACAATTGCAATGAATGGTCTTATTAGCCAACCTATTCAAAGAAATCAACATGTTTTGAGAAGTTCCAACATCACTGGAACCAATTGCTACCCTAGACACCACTCGTTCCTCAAAATGGAGTCCTCTTTAAGCTCTTTTCAGACTCTCTAAACATGAAAATATTGTCAAGCGCTTGTCCTTTCCAGCTCATTAACGGATTGGAAACGACATCTCTCTTGTCTTATTTTACGCTTTTTCAGGCTGGAGAGATTAATTTACGAAAACGAACTTGTGGACTTTTCTTTTTGTACCTTTTCAAACTCTTTAAACATGAAAAGGAACGAGCTATATTTGTCTTTAAACTCGTTAAAACATCAAATAGTGACAAACTTGTCCATTTAGACAAGACAGAGTTTCACCTTCGCTAGACTTGTTAAAACATCAAATAGCGATGGATTTGCCCAAAGGGTGAAATTATACAACAAGCATATGTTATCCTCCTCAAGTTTAATAAAAATAAAGAGGTACTGGTCAGCAATGACTGGGGAAAATGGGAAAAAGGGGAACCACTTTATGGTAGCAGGTCGCTCTTGAACATGACACTTTCACTCCATCACCGTGACAATCTGGATTGGGTTATTAGCTTGATGGTTATCACACTATTGGTCTATCATACCATCCATCACTTTGTTTTGGGTAAATGCTACCAATTCATTTCAGTGTTGCCGACATGTTCAAGAGAAGTCATTTAGTAAAAATTCATCCTTTGCAATACCATAAACCTTCATTTTCATAACTTCCATCCCTGAACCTTGTGTAGTCAGTCAAATTCCATATCTAAAATCACTACATCCATTTTGTGTCATTGATGTGGGATACATCAAGGCCCTCTTGCGATGATTTGCTTCTTTTTGACATCAACTAATTATCCAAGAAGTTGAATTAGAAACACCCTTCCAATACCTTGAGGATTGCATGCATCAATGGCAGGTTTCTCACTTCTGGCAATAGGCATACATCAATGGCCTTTGACTAAAAGACTTTGTAAGGTGTTCGACATCAAATCATCCATTCGCACCATGTAGAATGTATTGCAGTACCTTGAGGGTCATTATCATTATCGGTGATTTCTCTCACATCTGTTAAGAGCTTACATCACTGGTTGGTAATCAGGTGGTGTCTTCCCATGTTCGACTTCAGATCACATATTCACATGGTTAGACTCGTACTTGAATGAACGATTGAATGAGATAGAAGACCCCGAATCTAGTTTCATCCATCCGAGCTGCGATTTCAGGAGTACTAAATCATATGTACAATGGCTTTACATTGATAGTCCTTCCGATCATGTGTCTATATTTGTAGATGATTGTTTATGTACTCGTAATGAAAGTCTATAAGCTGAGCATGGGTATGCCTTCCCTCAACGGTTCATGTAAAATCAAATATCATGCTATATGTATTGTAATTGATGTAGGTCACCTTACACTTTGATACCTCCTCATCACATCGTAAAGCATTCATTCGACATTGGCATTTTTTGACTTCATGCTTTAGGGGGAAACTATTACAGATCCATTTGGGCACATCAAATCCTAACATCTAGATCATCATTTTAGGGATCATCAAACCCTAATTTCAGTTGCTTCATGCCCTAAACAAGTCACCCATTTGAATGCCTCCTTCCCAAATGGTTTCATGACTATAAGACATCTAGAAATAGCCTCTAGAGGGACCAGCGCAAGTAAGCCCTTGTAAAGGTGCACTGCAAAGCAGTTGAGTCCACTGCCAAGGTGCTCTATAGAGCACTTAGGCTTCCTTTCACCTGTGTTGGGCGAGAATGAGAAAAATTCACATAGGGTTTAGGGAATATTCTTATCTTTTGGAGTCATCTAGAAGGTTCCCTCACTTATCAACTCCTATGAGCTCGAAAATGGATGAGGAATGAGTTAAGGTGTATCCCTTCCTCCATGGAACTAATTCTAAGTATGGAAGGCCATTCAATGCCACCATTTATGACAAAACCTCCTTCATCTTCCTATAAATTGACCACTCATCTAAGTGATCAGAGGCTGGATTATGTTGAATTGTAAGGAAATAATGCTGCTATGAGATTTGGATTTGAAGCAAGTATTGTAAGCTACAAGTTTGTCATTCTTTTGATGTGATGTGGATGGGATCCAAGCTAAAGGAATGGCTTTGAATCAGACACCAATGGTTGTAATTCCTTCTTCTATCTAATAAAGTGTTTGAACCTTTTTAGCATATGTTTGTATTGTTTCATAATGCTTATATGTGTGAATTGTATCTGATTCCTTTCACTTATATTCAGTAGATTGTGTGATTTGATCGGTTCTTTTTTTTCTGTTGTGTTTATAGGGTACTTCTCAAGCGTGTTAAGTATGTGAAGGAGCGATAAGATCGATACAAGGGAGACGAGAGGAAAGCGGAACGACAAGTAGTTCTTCTTATCTTCTCATCTTAACTATTGCTTATAGGAAAAGTCTAAAACACTTTAAACTATTGTTCTAGATACAATTACTTATCTAGGGAATTAGTATTTATCTGTAGATACCAAATTCTCCAAAACACTTGGGAAGAGCCATCAAAATAACCCCACGGATAACTAGTATCAATACATTTAGGTGTGATGGCCTGAGGTGGTTTGTTGTTAGGGTCTTTTGGAATCAGATTATATATGGCACCAAATTGATACATGAGGTTAACCTGTTGATCAAAGCATCCAACAAAATATTTCTGTTCTGGTTGATCTAGATGCCCCAACAAACGATCAGGGGTAGATTTCTGATTTTGTGAGAATGAGCCCTAGACCATTAATTATGCCATGCATCCCCGATGTTGAGGTCATACCAATTTGTCTATAGATTCAAGCTAGAGATTATACTTGACCGGAATTGGGTCATCATCGGACAAGAGAGAAATGGGTGGTTCGTATCTTCCATGTTCGATTTGCAGAACGAAGATCTTGAGGGCCCATGAAAAGCCTAGTGCATAAGGTTTAAATCTATTGGAGCCTTATCTATGAGTATGCACCACAAAAACAGTCTGGATTTTGGGGGTGATTTTAATTTCCAGAGGTGGTGCCACCACCAGCTGATATCACCATTTTCCCAGGCAGTGATAGTGGTCACATATCCAACTTTAGGAGTGTATCTGCCATGGGGGTCCATAGCCCAGATGAGCACATCTTCCTGATCATTTAGCCTAATATTGGATTCCTCAAGGGCCCCAATGTACCGATCCCAGTCCCTGGACCATCTGTCCATAATGTTTAAGACTCTGTGATCCATCCAGCACTGAGGCATCCACTGATCAAGTCCAACAACTGCAATCTAAGTGATATTTGTGATACATGAACTGGAGAGGTAATTACGTAGGTCCCTTGGAAGAATATGTACATTACCGCACTTGCCCCAGGCGTCTGTGCCTAAACACACTTGATCTCCTTTTGCCATTTTCCATGCCAGCATGTTATTTATGATAGAAAAGGATTGGGATATAGACTTCCAGATAATGGAAGCACCAGTCGAGTTTATAATAGGGCTGTGGATCCAATCCAATATTGAGAGGGGATGAATATATTTGTAGAAAATTACCTCCTAACAAAGGATTCGAGACTTGATGATATGCCAACCCATTTTTTTGCAAGTGCCATTGCAAATTGCTAAAGGTTTTTTATGCCCCATCCACCCAATTTTTTGGGCTTCCCAATCCTGTCCCAGCTTACCTATGCAAAAGTCCTCCCTATTTTTTGACCCCGCCAGAGGAAGCGACAATAGATTTTTTGTATCATGTTTAGGATTCCTTTGGGAATCCAAGCCAGAGTCATCTAGTAAACTGGGATAGCCTCAAGGGCTGATTTTATTAGGGTGAGCCTCCTCGCCCTCGAGAGCTAACATTGATGCCAGATGTTGATTCTGTTTTCAACTTTTGCAATGCCAGGCCCAGTCAGCTATACGATATCCATTTGGTTTCAAATTAAAACCCAAATATTTAAACCCAGCATCCGGATCGTGTCTAACAAAATAAAATTGTTGGGCTACATATCTTTCCTCGTTTTGAAGGTAGGTCACAAAAATGATCATGGACTTCCCATAATTTGGCTCCATACCTATTTCTTTGAAAAAGAGAGATAAGATGTTCTTGAAAGCATGCGAGTCATGAAAACAACCATTTAGAAAAATATTTACATCGTCTACAAGAAAAGGTGGGAGAATGTGGTCATATCCGATATCCGGACACCCCCCACGTCTCCTGCCTCACGAGTTTTAATCAGTTTTCTTGGTCCTTCCATGATGAGAAGGAAGAGTAGGGGGGAGAGAGGGAAACCCTGTCCGAGCCCTTGTTTCGCATGAAAAATACTAGAGGCAACACCATTGATAAGAATACTATAGGAGGTAGATGAGAAACAACACATAATCTAGGATATGAAAGAGTGGGGGAAGTCGATATGAGAAAGAATGAGCTGGAGGTAAGACCAACTAACCCGATCGAAGGCTTTGGAGAGGTCAATATTAAGGATGATGGAATTTTTATTCTGTTTTTTGATTGAATGGAGGGCTTCCTGTGCTATCCCTATAGCTTCATGGATCTAGCACTAACTGAGGAAAGAAAATTGTTCCATGGAAATCATCCGAGAAAGTACCGTTTTAACATGAAGGCAATAGTTTTGGAAATGATTTTGTAGATGTTGTTGAAGAGGGAGATAGGGCGATAATCATAAAAGTTTGAGGGATTGTCAATTATTTGAGGAGCAAGGAGTGGTTCCAATGTTCCAACCTCTTGGGCTCCAACCCTCACTTTACTTCGTCAAGATGTATTTGGTTATACTTCACGGCTCCCAATGTCTTCTTCAACAAGCCCTATTAATCTTCGCTTAGTCTTCACTTTGGTCTCCATGTTACATCATCAATGACAACCTTGATCTTTAGAAGGTATCAACACTGGTCTTCATATTACCCAAATTATTTCTCCAAGTTCACTCCATGATGACTAATGCATCATGGTATTCACTAAGGCTTCTTAACAAGATGTAGTCAAAAGGCTGTCCCAAGAATTCTCCAACCAAGGGTGTCTTATAAGTCCTTCAATCAACTGCACAAGGTCTTCAAAAGAACTTCAAGTACAAGGACTACTACAAAATCTTCTTCAAGGTTTCAAATCTGTTCAATAAGTATGCTCTAGCAAGGTTTAAGTCTCCACAAAATATTTTCCCAAAAGGTTTAAGAGTTGTCCCAATAATGGCTTCCAAGATGCCTCAAGGTGTCTTCACAACGGTTCCTCCAAATGCTTCAAGATATGGTATAATATCTCTTTGAATAGTCTTTAAGATGTTCCTTAAATTCTCTTCTAAGGATACTTAATTCCCTTCTTTAATAGGCTCTTCAAATTCTACAACCAAGTGTTTCTCAGTCTTCTCCACACTTAAGCTCCAAGGATGTCTTCCAAATGAGCCCAAAGATACCTTCAATTTGTTCCAGGATTGTCTTCAATGTAGCTTCAGTAAGTTCTTAACAAGCTTTCCTCCACTGATAACTTGCCACTATTCTCTTGTTTAAGGCTTCAATAGACGACTGTCCTCCATAATTTTGGCCTTAAGTTAGCAATCTGTTTGGGTGCGAGTTTTGTGATAACAAAAGTATAGGTCTCAAAAATCACCACATAAAACCCTTTTCTGAGCCTTATGCAATTGTTTTTAGCCCTCCACATAAGACTGTCATCCATAGGTAGAGTAACGAACACACTTGTCACAAAAACCAATCCTCATAAACACAATCACTAGTCTGTTGTAATGTAGTTTGTTGTAATGTGATCTGATGTAATTTATTCCTCCTTGGCTTCCTTAAAAAATTGCCCAAAGAATAAAATTCAATGCCTCCTCAGCCTCTTATTTGCCTCTATGTTCTCCACCGAATTCTCTGTTATCTTGACTGAATTTTTTTTGTTAGAAATGAGGGTATGCGGTCTCTATTTATACACATTTTTTTGCTTGATTGAAGGGACATGTCTCTAGAGGTAGGCCGACCTGTGTCTTTGAGCATAGGTTGGCTCAACATTAATTATAATTTTCATAGCTTAAAAATTCAATATCTCACAAATTATTGGGAGTTTCGAGACAAATAAAGGCTCGTTAGAAAGAGGAAAAAAACCTATTTAATATGATCTAGGATGACAATCTAGATGTGAAGTCCCATCAATCCACTACAGTCTCCTAGAAACTATGAATAAATTAACATGTTGTTAATATCCTTTAAGAGATCAGTACCAAAAATCTCCAAGAAAGAGATATAGAATTCACCGATGGGGACCACTGTCACTAATCCTCGGGCACGTCCTCACCGTAGATTTCAACTCCGCCCAAATATGACGACCACCTAACTATTTCAGACCCCCCCCGGATGTAATTTTGTTTAACATCGAGGGTGGGTCCAAAAAAAGTAGTTTCCCACTGCTACGTGTCCTTCCGCCAAGGTTTTAGATCACCCTCCACCAATACAAGAAACCGCTCTCCCCCCTCCAAAAATGGCATCCGCTCCCCGTGTAAACCACCCATCTTGATTACGTCGGCTTTCATAACATTTCCCCGCCAATCCACCACTGCCACGTATCTCTTCCCACCTAATCCCACTCTCGCTTACTATTCCATTCCCATGTCTTCCTTCTACATCCACACGTAAATTATTTTTGCCAACCATGTGCCTCCACATCATCTCCTACCTCCACGTCATATGCTTGTCTCATGGTTAGTTAAAACTATGTTTTCTCCATATACAATACAATAATGTTAAACATTGTTTATAAACAAATGAGAACTGATTTTTTGAAACTGAAAGAGGTTTTTGTTTCTAACATCATCATGTACAAAAGTCTCTCTCAATTTTCTAACAGCTATTATGATTTGGGAGATTCTGATGAATATTTGCAGGCATGTTTTCCCGAATTTTCCTGTTTTTAGCCATTGTTTTCAAATTCGGTTTCCAAGACAGTGGAAATGAATTTTCAAAAACGGAAAGAAATTTTTGTTGCCAACATCATCATTTACCAAAACCTCTCTCAGTTTTCTAACAACGGTTATGGTTTATGAGAAATAAAAGTATTATAGGACCCTATTTCTCATAATTTCAGGAGGAAAAAGCTCAAAGACAGTTAGTGATTTGGAGGCCACCTCATCAAATATGAGTGGATGAACTACAGGAAAATACAGGAGACTGCTGGGACTTCACATCAGGGCTTCCTTCTTGTAGTTTCCTGTAGGTGCCCTGGTTTTTTGTAGATGCTGACGGTTTCTTGTAGGTTGCCACTTTAGGGATGCCGAGAGAAACGTTTTCAATGACTCTTCAAAGTTTCCTCTGCCTTCAGCTTTTTGAAATACTAACACTTTGCATGGGAGTCAATGATTATTTCTATTTGTGGATGATTTCATTGGGTGATGTGTTAGGTGTTCGAGTACAAGTACCTACTTTCAAACCGTTAGTCTCACTATCGGTTCATCACATCACCTTTCCTCGTAATCATCTCCCACTTTCATTCTCCACAGCTTAACCACTTTTTGATTCATTCCCCTTGTTTTGATGTTACCTTGCCACATGTGGAGTTGACTAACCGTTTTTCTTCTCGTTATTTGACCAAGGGTGGCCAAGTTAACTAGCCACCTTCACTTATAAAATCAAATTCCTGCCTCATTCCTACAGTTTAATCATATTCATACCTATGAGCGAGTATTCATGAGATGACATAATTTTTGGTCCTTTGCTTCGCTAATGCATGTTGTAGAATTGTGCGGATTCATTTCTCTTTGACCTTGCTGCATATTCTTCATTGTGTTTTTTCCTTCTTATTTTGTTGATGAGTTGCTCCCTTGATGATGTACAGGTGCTATCTTTTGTTGTTGCTAAGCTCTGGAGGAGCTTCCTCATCACTGTGATCCTTGTACTGAAGGTGTATTGGAGTTGCTGTGGTCTTTTTTATGGAATATGCTGCTACAGGAATTCCTATAGGATGTCTTGTAGCTGCCTTTTTATTAAAATTTTGCATCTGTTCTCTTCTTCTAAGGTTGAATGGGAATTGGAATGAGTGGAGGATGTGGCAATGAGTGGAATATGAGGTATGATGTTGTGGCATGTATTTTTTTGATGTTTCTCTCTCTCTCTCTCTCTCTCTCTCTCTTTTTGACTTGATTTCCTTGATGGATACAGTGGTGACATGGTCATGGAGGGTTTTGGTTGAGGTATGGTGAGGTCAATGGTTTTTTCATAACCCAAAACAAGCTTTTGTCCCCATTTTTCCATTGGATTTCCTTTCTTAAGTTTTTCAAGGACTCCTGTAAATCCTATAGGAAACTCCTGTAGTATTATAGGGAATCCTATAGAAAACACAGAGTTTCTTTGAATTGGCATCTAGAGTGGAGTATGGATGGAAGAACATGGGGAGTATGGAGGAGATGAGATGGGTGAAGGAAAACTGGCTTGTGGTAGGGCTTGTTGTCCTTTATAGCCTATGTACACCATCCTCTTACAAACTTGCAAAAAAAAAATTGTTATTCTTTTGTATGTTTTTCTCTTTTTTCATTTTTTTTTTCTTGTTTTTTTTTTTTTCTCTCTCTTTTTCTTTTGAAAATACAACTAGGCTGCCTCGAAGGAGGTTTTCATCCTTTTTTCCTACCCTGGTCACCTCAAAAGAGGTTTTCACCCAAATATCTTTTATTTTTTCTCTTCTTTTTTCTAATGCTCTTGGGTTGCCTTAGGAGGTTTTCAACCCAAATGTTCGACTCATGTGCCTCATAGAGGTTTTCACCTAGGTCCCCCTTTTTTTTCTTTTTTCTAAGAACTTGATGAGGTGGAAGCTAAGACTTCTCCAACCACCATCACTTGCTTTTTGATGCTATTGATGAATTCCTGCTTTGATAAGGGCTTCTTGTAGACCTTTAACCTATACCAATTGACAAGCAAAGGGATACCTTCTGCATCGATGATTATTATCTGAATAGCACCATTGTCATGGCAATTTTCTATCACATATGGTACCAACCATATGGCCATTAACTTGCCTTTGAAATTTTTGTACGAGAGTCATACAACAAGGCCCAATTTCCTTCTTGAAACAATTTGTCCTTCACATTTATGTCATGCCAGATTTTCATTTGTACTTGAATCACTTTTGTGTGCAGGAGGGCTTGCATCCTAAATTCATCTAACCCATTCAGCTGGAGCAATCTTTCATGTTGTGTCCTTGTGATATCTAGATCCAGTTGTGCTATGATCCTTAAGGTGTTGTATTTAAATTCAATGGACAACAAGGCTTTCTTCCCATAGGTCAGCTCATAAGGAGTGAAGCCAGTGGTGGTATTGTAGGCCCAGGTGGCCTCCACCGATCTGTCTACCCAATCCTTTGTATTGCCGCTAATCACCTTGGTTAGAATTACTTCCAATGCTCAGTTGGTTACTTCCACTTTCCCATTAACCTGTGGGTGGTAAGGGGTGGATTTTTTATGCTTCATTTTATGCTAGCTTAACAGATTTTCAATCATGTGAGATGTAAATTGATTTCCTTGATCAATTACCAACTCTTGAGGGTATCCAAACTTATAAAATACATTTTCCCTCAATAATTCAACCACCTTTTCTTCTTTTTCTACCTTGATAGCTTTGGCTTTAGCCCATTTTGTTAAGTAGTTGGTGCACACAATGATGTACTTCTTCTGTCTAGATGGAGGGTCAAAGGGCCTGATGAATTCCATGCCCCACTTATCAAATGGCTCGAAATTCACTTGAGGTTGTAGGGGAATTTCATCCCTGGGGGTAAGATTCCCCATCCTTTGGCATTGATCACACTAGCTGGTATACCTTTGTATATCTTGGTGAAGAGTGGGCCAGTAATATCCAGCATGTAGTACCTTGAATGTTGTTCTTTTGACTGAAAAGTGACCTCCACAAGGCCCATCATGATAGGCCAGAAGAATGTCGAAGACTTCCTCGTCCCTGACACATCTCCTCAGAATTTGATCCAGACCTAGCTTGAAGATATTGTCCCCAATCCAAGTGAATGGGGCTCTTTTTCTTACAATTCTGCTCTTTTCCTTGGAGGACAAATTTGGAGGGAAATGTGCAGATACAAAGAGGTTTTCTATGTTAGCAAACCATGGAGAGAGAACTGAAATGGTGAATAAATATTCATCTGGTAGTTGATCATCAACCATTCCTTCCTCCCCTGCAGGCAAAGTCAATCTGGATAAAAAAATTTGGAACTACATTCTCCTTGGCAGGCTTATCAATAATAGTTAAATCAAATTGTTGCAATAAAAGTAACCATCTAATAATTTGGGCATTTACATTAGGTTTTTTCATCAAGTATTTTGCAGCATGGTTAGTATGTACAAATTTCTGGTAACTAGTAATGTAGCGTCTAAAGAGCGAAGAATCTTGATGCTAAAGAGCGAAGAATCCTGATGCTTTGGCTGTGACCCCTTTTAACCATAAATGACAAAACACATTTTTGTCCATACGCGCCTCTTTGATGATGCTTTTGAAACTTAGGATAATGTTTGGGATATAAAACATATTTATGAATGTACATTATTCCATCATGCTTGTCTTTTTTAATGTCATTGAGACTTAGGGTAAAGGGCACATAATTACATTTATAAAACCCAACTATTTCTGCCTACCCTTTAACTAAGCTAACATTTTTATTTTTCTAAAGGGTGCATTTAGACTAGCAAAACCATAATTATTTTCTTTTATGGAAAATGAAAAACTACTTAAATCCTATCACTTATTTCCTATTGATTCATATTAAATAGTTGAACCATTGTCATTTTCTACCTAACCACTGATTTACCAAGATTAAACTGTTTAGCAAATCTTTATTCTCTAGTCTAATTTACAGAAATTAACACATGTTTAACCATGATTATATTGTATGATTAAACAAATAACTAGTCATTGTGTCATTTTAAACAGGATGCACACAGCCTTTATTTATCAATCATGAAGAGAACTATCTATTATTAGTGGCATTTAGATTTGCAACAGTTTCAGTATTATTTTCTTTTTCTTTTTCTTTCTTTTGATGGGGTTCTATCTTTATTTTATTTTTTATGTCCTTTTTCCTTCTTTTTTAATACCCTCTTTTCATTTTTATTCTATTTTCTTTTGGAAATCATTTGTAGATTGACAATTATTTACAATATGAGATTTCTAAGATAAAATACTCAATCACCTTGAGAACTTATAAATTATAGGGCCCTAAGAGTGGCTCCAGTTGGGGATGGCACTCACTGTTAGGATATTCCGACACATAGGAATAGTTAAGTTCAACTTGGTCTAGTATAGAGTTAGGTTAGCGTTAGGTAAAGTGTGTTTCTTTACCGTTGTACATTTTGTAACTTACAATCCGACGGTCACGATATGTAGTGATCCGACGGTTCCATCTCTCCTCGGTATTACCGACACTTGA
>APFE031151033.1:0-23422 GCA_000404065.3 Pinus taeda
TTAATAAAAATGATAATTTGATGGTTAGATGTATAATATAAGTCATATTGTTATAGCTTGTCACTAACACGTGGGAAATTATAAACAATATAGTTGAATTATTTATATGTATTTGGATGTACAATAGCGATATTGTGTTTAATTAATGTTGGATATTTTATTGCATAGAGTTTATAACTGAAGATAAAAAATAATAAACAAAACTCCATTCAAATTTAGAAAATAAAGAGAAATCACTTATGTAAAAATTAATAAACAAAATGTCATTCAAATATAGAAAATAAAGAGAAATCACTTACATAATGTCAAATTTACATATTCTATAACCTTTCGAGCATAGGTTTATTGCTACTAGGATCCCCTTATCTATACCTACCTCCATGAATATCCTTACATGAGAAGAGCCCCTTCTGTGGCTAATCTCTATCAATGTATTTCCTAAGTGGCAATATTTTTTAAATTAGTATCATCCCAATAGTGCAAGGGAAAGAAAAGGAAGCTCTATCCAAAAAGGGATGGAATATGGGACATCACTTTCAAGGTTAAAATTTGGGCTCCATTTGTCCATACATAACCCTTGAGCCCCCAAGAATTAAGGCTCACTTAGAAAGATCAAGTATCAATTGAGTATCAATCATCCTTGTTCTAAAAAAAAAGGTAAATAAACCTTTTCCACAGAAAGCCGATGTAACATAACACTTGATCATGGGTTTCCAATTTTTTTCAACCAACAGCCTCACAAAACACAAGGAGGACCAAATCCCCATGAATTGGCCTATTAAGCCAAGCTTAGGGAGTTCTAGGGCTTGTGCTATTGATTGTGGGACAAAAACCTTAACCTTTGGAATTTCCTCCAATTTCTTAACAAAATGGGAAGAATTTTCCTTATAGTAGCATGGCCCCTTTGTAACCAATGAGTTAAAAGTAGAGATACCTAAAGCATGGGGTGGGAGCTGAGGAAGAGACCTACAGAATCTCACCATCTAACCATACAAAAACCATTATATCCACTAAAACTCTTTCAGTTGCAAACAATGAATTTAATTACTATAATTATTTCTTGTTTGTTTGAAAAAATATCCACTAAAACTCTTTCAGTTGCAAAGAATAAATTTTATTACTATAATTATTTCTTGTTTGTTTGAAAAAATTATATAGGCGTTGTCTAACAAGGTGGCAATTTCGTTAGGACATTAATTTGTCATCGATGTGAAATGGTCATCGGAATCCGGTGAGAATTTTTTCAAGAAATTTGATCATGGGAGTGCTTGAATCAATTTTATTTAAGGTGGAAATGGATTCAACACCATCAAGAATATAGGCATTGTCTAACAAGGCGACAATTTTGGAACGTGACAATTTCATTGGGACATGAATTTTCTCATTGAAATGAATCTCTCATCGAAATCCAGTGAGAATTTTTTCAAGAAATTTGATCATGGGAGTGCTTGAATCATTTTTTTTTAAGGTGGAAATGGATTCAACACCATCAAGAACCCCTAGGGCACCTAAAATCCTGAAGCTCGACAACTATAACACGGATTTCAAAACTTTTGCTACAATTTTTTTTTAAATTGTGCCATAATTTCCATTCTCTTGAAAAGAAAAACAACACCTCCCTAAATTATATATATATATATTATTCAACCTTCTATAAATTGGTATTTTATTTTAAATACAATTTCATATATTTTATTATTTAATGAAAAATTATATTTTATAATTTTTTTTTTTTAATACTTGACATCTGTATCTAAAAACTAACTGTGCTCCATAAGGATAATATTTTTAAAATCAATGGGAGTTTGTTTTCTATAATTTTGTAGTTTAATTTTCAAATTTTATTCTTATTTTGCATTTTTGTTCAAAGATTACATAGAATAAACTCATTTCTAAAGAAAATCAATTTCTAATGTGTTAAGTTATGTTAAAATCATTCTACATAAAATGTTTTCTAAAAAATCATTTTTAAGATTCCGTGATTTAGTTTATAGTTTTACAGTTTAGTTATTAAATTATATGTTTTTCATGTTTTTTCTTAAAAATATTATTAAATGTGTGTTTTAAAATATAAATTGGAGCTTAGAACTTTATTCAATATAAAAAATATTATAAAAAATTATATATTTAAGTAATTAATAATAATAATTATTTTAAATATATTATAGATAAAAAATAATAAAAATACAAAGAGATTGATAGTAAAAATCAGAAGCAAATAAGGTTGATGATACTATGTCAAAGTAAGATGGCTATTTTATGATTATGAGTATTACATTTAGTGAGGATGTTTCTCTTAATATTTAAGGGAGGTCATTACTATGGATGTCTCATACATAAGAAGTATAGAAAAATTCAAATCCCATAAAGTATGAAAGTGTATGTATTAGTGATTTATGATAGTGATTTTAATGTTGTTCTAGTATTAGAGTGGGGGAAATGCATTTAAGGTATGACACAAAAAACTAGAATTGTTGACAATCTTAGCACACGACAAATTATGATATTAATATTAAATAAGTGATACAAACATGAAAGAATGTGCTATTTATATTAAAGGGAGAAGTCGAAATGCTATCTAAATAACCAAGTGCTAGGGTGAATGGTGATATTAATAATGTGTTTGTGTCAAAATGAGGGAGGATGCTAATCTCTATACCAAAACACTACTAGTTATGTAATATTAAAATTACATAGGTTGATATGATTTGCTTGCAAAAAACTAATGTTTCAATTGATTAAGCTTTTAATTCAGACACACATTATTAACTTCAATTTTTATATTGCATTTTTTGATATCTAATATAACATTATTGTTCATAACAGTATCACTCTTAATTAATTAATTAAGAAAAATGTTCTGAAATCTTTATAAAAAAGTTAATTATCAACAACACTAACATAAAAAAAGACACTAAGGCAATCCAATAAAAATTTAAACATGGAAAAAATACTCAAGAGTTATTCTTAAGTGAGGTGTGAGCCTCTTTATTGCTTATTTGGCCAAAAGTTCTTCTTGGCCTTTGTTATTAATTATCAAATTTTAATATTTATATTGATATCAATATATATATTATTAATGTAATTATAGGCATAAATAAACTTAAATTTAATATTAATTTGAATTTGAATGAAATACAAATATATTGTACGGAGACAAAATTCATATTTTTACGTTGTAAGGCATTCCCTCTGAAATAAACTTTGCTCCCTGCCTACGTGTCATTAATTTTTGCACCATTACATGATATGTTAGACGATTGAGCCATGTTGAATCATTCGATTATGCTCAGGTAGTTGTAACTCCCTAATCACTTGACCACCGCAAATTTGATCCTCCATAATAGTTTGGGCTTCGCTTCTGGTTTCGACTTCGCATCGTCAATCGAAGGTTCGGAAACACTTCTTCCGCAGTTGCGCTTCTCGGGATCGAGATCAAGACTTTGAATGCCTGCATATGATACCAATTGAGATTGCACTGAAGGTAGTGAGCAAGATCAGAGCCCGAGAGCTGTTAGCCGTGTATGTGCTGACCCCAATGTGGCTAGAGGGAAGACTAGAGGGGGATACTGTGCAGGCAATCCTACACTAGTTCAGGAACACCATGCACATCATGTATAAGATGATCGATGAAGCACTCAGGTAGGAGGA
Organism: Pinus taeda; assembly: GCA_000404065.3. Lineage (NCBI taxonomy): Eukaryota > Viridiplantae > Streptophyta > Pinopsida > Pinales > Pinaceae > Pinus > Pinus taeda. The sequence continues at coordinate 3,652 of APFE031151033.1, forward strand.
CCTAGACCATGAGTATTTCCCGACTGATTATTTCAATTTGTTCTACGTGGGGAATAGGGAGGTGAAGCTCCTAGGCGAATATGAACCTCCAGAAAGACCAGAAGAAGGGAACGACTAATGGAATGTGTAGATTCATAAGAGAACCATGATCTATGTCCATGCTAAGCTCATGATAGGTAGGCACTCTATTTCATTTTCTTAGTTTAGGGTTTCTTAGGGTTTTTCATTTTCTTGTATTAGGTATGGAACTCGAAATGTTTCAGGGCCTTTCGAGTTTATGATCTCAAAAGAAATTAGTTTAAGTTAGTTTATTTAACTCGTATAGAGAGTTGGGGATAGTACGCTTGTAGTTTCCTTTCATAATATCTTTAAAAAAATCCTCCACGGAGGTTGACTGCTCCAGTTGTTTTTTTCTTTGCTAGTATTGCATGATGCGAATTTTGTACGCTTTTGCATCTTTTAAAAACATCGGTTGATCTTGTCATCCCTGGAATTATTTCTCATCTCATTTTCTGAATGGGATGTAATTCTACTTCATCCATTTTACTTGTCTTTAGACGCAGGTATATAAGCTTTCATTGAGTCGGAGAGAATTAATCAGGTTTTCTTGCTCATAAATACCTTAACGGATCCCATACGTCAGTGCATGTTCGGTAGGTTATCGACACAACACCTCAACACATCCAATGCAACCTCTTTGCCAGGGAGCCTTTGGACAAAACCCTCGGTGGACAAATAAGAAAATACAGTGTAAAACTATGGAATAATGTTTTGAGCTTTATAGGTTGTGTTGTCTATCTTTGCGGGTGATAATATCGTGGGACGAGCTTCCGTGTCTTGCACCTAAAAAATTAACGAAACACACTTTCTTCGGAAGTTCTTGGTTGTCTTGCTACATTGTTTCTATTACCAAGTGTTTCCCCTATTTTCGTCATTTGGTTTGTGAACTGCTTCAGCAATGAGTCGCCCACATGATGGCCATTCTCTGTTCCTAAACTTTGGAAATCCTTTCAAAATGGTTACTTCTAATCGATTGTTTGACCAATCTACAAAGTTTAATGAGATATTGAACGCCTTTGAGATTTCCTTAACAAGAAGATTAAAGAAACTCAAGCCAAAGATTCTGAAGAACATGATAAATCTGTCGTGGATGCAAGAAGCCATGGCAGTTTTATCTGCTACATACGTGGAACTCAAGTTCCTTATTACAGATCTCCAATTTCCTACAGCAGAATGGGATGAGAAATGGATGGACAAATACTGGCATGACACTGTAAAGCTTTTAGATATTTTCCTTGCATTAAATGTCGAAATTTCAAAGCTTGAATATTTCCAGCTTCTTGTTCATTATGCTTTGCATTTGCTGGACTTTTCATATGGTGTTTGGTCTAACGACAAGCTCTTCCATGTCAAAGGTTCTCTCCAAGAGTTGAAGGAAAAAATGGATTAGAAGGGGAAAAATGGTGCAAACACCCAAAATAATAGTAGGATTAAAAATTGCACTATGATATTACAACATATGAGAAAAATCCTTCGGTTTGGGAAGGTAAAGTCATCATCAAATGGTAGTGTTTTCCTGAGAGCGATATATGGAGTGAAGGAAACAACTATATTTCTTTGCAGTGTGGTGGCTTCTGCTCTCACTCGGCACTTTGGCCCATTGATTGAATTGCATATTCCTGATTAGTTTTTGTGGTCCATAGCATTCATGAGTTTGCAGCGAGGGATTAATGAAAAAATCAAGAGATGTTTTGCCAACGACCAAGATCAAGTTTTGAAAGAGGTAGAAATGTTGGATGCAATGATTGAAAATGTTCACCCTATAGTTGATAAATTATATTCTGTTGACATTGTCGATGGAATAGAGAAAATGGAACATATCAGAATTACTATACAGGAATTACAACAAAGTGCACAATTTCTTGCCTAGGGGTTAGATGCTCTCTCTAAATAGGTTAATGCCTTATTTCATGTTATTATGAGTGGAAGGAATGCATTGCTTGATAGTCTCAGGTTATCCACAGAAGGCACACCCATCAGAGATGATCAGTCATGAATATATCAGTAAAGCTGAGTAGCATGAAATGTTTCTTGGTTTAGGGTTTCTTAGGGTTTTCCATTTTCTTGGCTTAGGGTTTCTTAGGGCTTTTCATTTTCTTTGTTTAGGTATGGAACTCGAAATGTTTCAGAGCTTTTCCAGGTTATGATCTCAAAAAAATCAGTTTAAGTCAGTTTATTTAAGTTGTATAGAGAGTCGGGGATAGTATGCTTGTAGTTGCCTTTCGCAAAAACTTGAAAAAAATCCTCCTTCATGGAGGTTGACTGCTCCAACTATTTTTTTCTTTGTTGGTATGCGAATTTTGTGGCGTTTCCTTGTGTTGAGGCAATTAGGATTTTTTTTGAAAATAAATTGATGAATATTGTCATTTTCATTCCTCGATGATGTTTTGTATAGAGACTCGGGGATAATATTCTTGTTGGGTTTCGCATTTTTTAAAAACACCGGTTGATCTTTTCATCCCTGGAATTCTTTCTCATCTCATTTTCTGAACGAGCTGTAATTCAACTTCACCCATTTTACTTGTCTTGCTCAAAAATTTCTTAACAGATCCCATACATCAGTGCGTGTTTGGTAGGGTATCGACATAACACCTCAACACATCCAACGCAAACTCTGTGCGAGGGAGCCTTTGGACAAAACCCTTGGTGGACCAATAAGAAAATAGAGTGTAAAAATGTGGAATAAGGTTTCGAGCTTTATAGGTTGTAGTGCTTGTCTTTGTGGGTGATAATATTGTGGGACGATCTTTCATGTCTTGCACCTAAAAAATTAACAGCACACGCTTTCTTTGCAAGCTCTTGGTTGTCTTGCTATTTTGTTTCTGTTACCAACTGCTTCCCTTGTTTTCATCATTTGGTTTGTGAACTGCTTCAGCAATGAGTCACTGACATGATGGCCATTCTCTGTTCCTAAACATTGGAAATCTTTTCAAAATGGTTGCTTCTAATCGATATTTTGATCAGTCTCCAATGTTTAATGAGATATTGATTGCCTTTGATATTTCCTTAATAAGAAGATTAAAGCAACTTGAGCCAAAGATTCTGAAGAACACGATAAATCTTTCGTGGATGCAGCAAGCCATAGTGGTTTTATCTGCTACATGCGGACCTCAAGTCCCTTATTACAGATCTCCAATTTCCTACAGAAGAACGGGATGACAAATGGATGGAAAAATACCTGGATGACACTTTAAAGCTTTTAGACATTTGCCTTGCATTAAATGTCAAAATTTGAAAGCTTGAATATTTCCAGCTTCTTGTTCATTATTCTTTGCATTTGCTAGACTTTTCAGATGGTGTTTGGTCTAACGACAACATCTTTTGTGTCAAAGGTTCTCTCCAAGAGTTGAAGGAAAAAATGGATTTGAAGGGGAAAAATGGTGCAAACACCGAAAGGAATAGTAGGATTGAGAATTGCATTGTGATATTACAACATATGAGCAAAAGCCTTCAGTTTGGGAAGGTAAAGTCATCGACAAAGGGTAGTGTTTTCTTGAGAGTGATGTATGGAGTGAAGGAAGCAACTATATTTCATCGCAGTGTGGTGGGTTCTGCTCTGGCTGGGCACTCTGGCCCATTGATTGAATTGCATATTCCTGATCAGTTTTTGTGGTCCACAGCATTCATGAGTTTGCAACGAGGGATTAATGACAAAATCAAGAGATGTTTTTCCAATGTCCGAGATCGCGTTTTGAAAGAGTTAGAATTGTTGGATGCAACGACTGAAAATGTTGACCCTATAGTTGAGAAATTATCTTCCGCTGACATTGTCTATGGAACAGAGAAAGTGGAACATATCAGAATTGCTATACAGGAATTACAACAAAGTGCACAATTGCTTGCCTAGGGGTTAGATCCTCTCTCTAAATAGGTTAATGACTTCTTTCATGTTATTCTGAGTCGAAGGAATGCATTGCTTGATAGTCTCAGGTTATCCGCAGAAGGCACACCCATTAGAGATGATCAATCATAAATATATCAGTAAAGTTGACCAGCATGAAATGTTTAGTTTTTATTTTTTAGATAGGTGGAGGAAACTCCAATGTCCTTTAATAATGGAAAAAATCATGCTATAAAGCTGCTCCATCAGTGGTGGGGATTGTATGAATATCTTGTCTATTATTCAGATTATATGTATGGCTCTTGTAATCATATCACTGCATATAAAAGTCATATTTAAGTCAGTTTATGATCTTGAAAATGTACTTGAACTATCTTAATAGAGGCGCTATATTTACATTTAATATTTTTGAATTCACCTGATTCTCTTACACATGCTGAAAAATGTTGTTTTCTATTATGCTATCATAGTATCAGCCAACCTGAACGAGTGATCCATGGACAGAGCCAAAGACATAGAAGTGGCCCAAGGCTATTACCAGGTAGATTCACTCTACTCATTCTAGCCATATATAAGCCTAACTACAATGCTCTCCCAACTTGACTTCACCAAAAAGGAAACAAAAAATACAAAAATATCTCTCTGTCAAATGAATCATTAGCCAATCTAACAAATAATCATTCCTCAAGAGATGTTCCCTACTTAGCATGTCAATCTACCATCATAAATGGCTCATAATGTGACAGGTATAGATCACAACTTTCATAGAATATGTCATAAACTTGCGTTGGTCAAAAATAGAAGATGCCAAGCATCTATATGGAAGGAATTTTCATAGATCTATAAGTCATCCTAAAAATCTTCAAAACTCATTTGCCCCTCCTCTTGAAAACTCATCTGCCCCTTTTTTTAGGAGAACAACTCTGAGCAACCAAACACTGACATTCTATCTTCACAAGGAAGGTGTTTTCTACCAAGCCTAGCTTCTATCTCAGAATCATAACATCCCCTTTGCAAAGGGTTTCATTAGAATGACAACAACCCGCATTTAAAGCATTTCTCTACCCCTCTCCTAATTAGAAATACAATTTTGGGCTATCAACTAATTTTTTACACAACCATTTAATCCAATAATGGACATAGAGCATGCATATTTATACCTGTGTGTTGGAAATACCATTTTATACTTTAATGTTTATTATTTTTGTTTTATTATTATTACTTGAATTTCTTCTTAACAAGTGGTTGTGTTTCTTTTGGTTTTAGTGAAAGTATGGGCTCCAATGTTGCCTTTCTTATTATGGAGTATAATTCATCTTTGAGAATTTTTGAATTATTAAATTAGGTTAGTCAATTGCTTAAAATAATAAATTTATTTCAAAAAGTTTTTGTTACTTTATAGCTTAGACACTAGCTTGAAATATTAAACTTGTTTCAAAATGTTTTTGTTACTTTATAGATAATGCGTAGATTTCTTGGCTCTATGGTGAAAATAATGAAGGGAAAATACATGTCAATGTATTACTTGTGCTCTTTGATGGAGGTTTTGTAGTGCATGACTGAAAAATACACGGTGAGAGAAAAATACATATTATGCTAATGGGGGAATGTTTTTTGCTTGTCGAACTTATAGTATTGAATTTAAAACACTAACACTTTACAACAATGAACTAACAATATTCATGATGAAAATTGCAATATGGAAGATTTATCTGCATAATGAAAAAGGCAATGGGAGATTCCAATCACGTTCCAATGCATTTTTTTAAATTTGGATGTGACAGAAGGTTGTTGTGGAAGGTGCTATTTGTATATTTTAACACACTAACACTTTACAACAATGAACTAACAATATTCATCATGAAAATAGCAATATGGAAGATTTATCTACCTAATGAAAAAGGCAATATGGGAGATTCCAATCACATTCCAAGGCATTTTTTAAAATGTGGATGTGACAAGGTTGTCGTGGAAGGTGTTGTTTGTATATGCAAAATTTCCTCATCATTGTATATAATCCTAATGTTGATAGATATGTCTACTAAGTGGTTCTAATTAATGGGGCATTAATTTGAGCGTTCAATATATTTTTATTCTTTATCAAAGTATTCTTGTGTTGTATTTGTGTTCTTCAATTTATGCCTTACAACATTTCCTTTGCAACATCTGGTGCAAATGCTAGTAATACTTTAATTCATAGTTACCCATTAAATAAAATTCAATACCAAAATTACAATTATTTAAATATATCCTTTAACAAAAGAGACAATTAAGCTAAATATTAAAACTCTTACAAATTATATAATATAATATTCAATAGAAATTAAATTTCTATACAAATTTTATACTACAAAAATATACAAAATTCAACATTACTGATTACACTCTATATCTACAGTAGAGTTAAATAGTTTTTGGAAAAATAAAATTGTTAATTAATAGTCAACTAAAAAATCAAATTCTACTTATTAAACTTAAAAAGATATATCTCACAATATTACAAATATTATTAATTTAATAAATTAAAATATAACATATATCAGTATTATGTTTTAGCCATATAAATCATAACGCGTAAGTTAATATATATCACTACGAATTTCATTAAAAATTTGTCGTCTAATTTATGCTCCAAAATTTCACTACAATTGGCAATGTTAACCCTGTATCAAAATATGAATGAGCCATAACTCATACGTTAATATATATCACTAGGAATTCATTAAAAACTTGCCAATCCAAAATTTCATTACAATTGTCATTGTTATCCCTATACTGAACTTCGAATCAATGAATTATTTGACTAACCAAATCGACACAGTGTTATGTGCACATACATGGTAATGGTTAAAAATGTATTAAAATTGTTAAATAAAACTAATCATCACTAAGTAAACTATATGAACAAAAAAAGAATATACAACATCTATGTTAGGATGATTCCCATTTTCACCGAGTCATTGGATGAAAAGGGCCCAATATTTAGATTCATAACTAATTGTTCATCTTATTTTAGATATAGTCGGCTAAATAATAACAAATATGGAAATTGTTTTTGTTATGGTTGATAATAACAAACAGACAATATTATCAATATAATGGGAAAACGGTTGAAATTATGGAATTAGACCAGCTCCATTGAAGCATTCTAGATACCAAGCTCTGGGATTTCACTACATGGGAAGAATCAAGCCCGAAGAATGACAACCTAGCGAGGAGACAAATAGGCGAAGAGGATATTTCAATAAAACAAGCTTAAGCAATATTGAGTTGAAGCCAGTTATTTGATCTAAGATGCAGAGGCAGTTTGTTTAACAAAACAACCCTCTTTTGTCTTCTTTTGATCAATATTTTCTTCATAGAAATAGTGGAAGCCATATATTATACCTAATCTTCTTTTGTCTCCTCTCTGGTTCCTCAACGAGTAATCCTTTATTGAGACGCGTGTGAAGGGGATGGAGAACCCATCCACTTTATGTAGTGGCTTCTTGGCAGTTGTGCATCCTTAAGCCCATTTGCCCATGATCATCCGGAAGCTTCATAGAAGCAGTGAACAAGCCATACATATACATGTTTTGTGACAACAATCCCAATATACAAAAGTTTCATAATAAAATTCAATCAAAATTTGTTACCACAACATACCAGAGGACTGCAAAAAATATAAAAAGAAACTTAATAATATTGCCCAGGAATTCAAAGTATGACTCTTTGTGGTACCTTGGAACATCTCCTCATTTGATTTCTGCAATAGAAAGAACAAATATCACACTTTTCCTTTCAATGAACACTAATACAAATAAGGAGAACTGAGAAAAACACAACCACAATGTCTGTAGTCTAGTCATCTAGAGTCTTCTCTTTCAAAAAATGGTAGTCACAAAGCGTTAGTCGCGAACAGTTACACTTAATAACCAATAACGAATGCATAGCACTCCACAACTAATTTGTAACTAATTTGTAACTATTTTGATCTAACGCTTCAAATTTATGCAAACTTCTAACATTTAATCCTATGGCGAATTTAGTTTAATAATTGCGTAGATCTGTGTGTTTATTTAGGCATAGAAGTTTTATAATTTTAATTTAGTTCTTAATATTTATTAGGTAAATAGTAAAGATTTAAAGTTTATAGAATATTTTGAAGTATTTTTAATAGTATTTACAAATTAAAGATGAAGATATATTTTTGAAATAAATATGGTATTTTTTTATTGATTAAAAAAAATGTTATATAAATCAATAATCATTGAAATGAGTAATGGATTTGTGAATATGTGAACATTGATAAGTGTATGGTATTCGCTCATAATATTTATAACAAAATATATTAGTGCTATCAATCAAAAATTTCTATATGATATAAATGAATTAATATATAATATTTATCATATATAAAATCTTGAGACATGAATATATATATAAGATAGACAATAGATAATAGAACATAGAGTAGATAGATAGATAGATAGATAGATAGTTTAAATAATAATAATATTTTAAAATAGAATTATGGTTTAATTATTTTTTAAATTTTAGCAACTTGAGATGTATAATAAAGTAAGTATTTTGATGTTTATCACGTTTTCATATTTATGGTATTTAGGATAAATTGTTATTTGATAATTTGCATAATTCATTATTTGATCATTGTTACTTCAAACTTTGTTAGTTGCATAATATATATAATTTTATTTGTTATTTGATAATTTCTATTATAATTTTTATATTAATTAAACGTGAAAAATTAAACATTGAAGTAAAAATATGACAAAGTAGTTAACACTTCAAATTCCATTAATTAATGAAAAAACAATAGCTTAACATCTTTAAGTTTAAAATAAACAATAATATTTCAAATTCAAATTATAAAATAATTAAAATGATAATCATACAATAATAATTTGAATTAAAACAAGTGCTTAGTACCTACATATTATTCAAAAATTTATTGATAACAATTATTCAATGCATGGACAAATTCATAAAACCAATAATGAAAGAAATTTCATGAAACACATTTGAATATGACAAAGTAACGAACTTAATTAATGGACTATATAAACCTTGGAGCAAATTAGAGATAGGTGCATAGATAGTTTTGGTTGAAACCTTGGCCCCAACATCATGGGACCAAATAACAAGGATAAATTATAATGTCTAGTATATTTATATTAAATAGTGTATATATATGCTATAAATAAAATAAGATAAAAATTTAAAAGCTAATTATTGTATCAAACTATTTATTTAACTTTCAATTTATACCCATCCTAGTTTAGGGCCAAATAAATAATCTATGGTAGTATTTCTACATAAAAAAATCAAATTGATTTGAAGTATCCAATATCCTCTTAATCACTCGCAAAGAATTCATATGTAATAAAATGTCTATTATAAAAAATTACAATGTCTAGTATTTTGAAAAAAAATTAGTTTTGACTTAATTTTATTTTATTTTTATATGGCATCATGATTTAAAATTGAATTGTGAAAATATATAATATATAACCTTTGGAACATATTAGAAGAGCTAAAGGTTCCTTTTGAGTTGAGAGATGCCGCTATAAGGATATACAAGAATGTAATTGCCAAGTTAAAGAGAAATGAGGGGTGGTCGAAAGATATTAAGTGTAATATCGGAATTAAACAAGGTTGCCCCCTCTCCCCTACCCTATTTGGAATTTACATGGACAAGCTAGAAGGTTGTTTAGAGGAAGCAGGATGTGCTAGCACCATATTAGCGAAGATAGTCATCATCCTTCTTCTCTATGCTGACGATATTGTTCTTCTCACAAGGTGCCCATTTGGTCTTGATAAGCAACTTATACTTCTTAAGGATTTCTGCTCTACCATGGATATGATTGTTAACACTGACAAAACAAAATTTATGGTTATCAAATCCAAGAAGGACACTTACACTAATTTTATGTATGACAATAGTAACTTGGAGGAAGTGTCTTCCTACAAGTACCTAGGAGTTAATATTCATCACAAGCTCAATTGGAACTATAACATTGAGAAAATGATAAACGGGGGATGGAAAGCTTATTCTGGTCTTGAAAATAATTGTAAAATGACAAACCTCGTAATGTGGGATAGAAATAAGTTCCTCTTTGAAACTTTAGTCACTCCGATTATCTTATATGGATGTGAGGTTTGGGGTTCTAGCATCTCTAGAGAATCTTGGAGAAAGATTGAGAAAATCCAGAAGCATTTTATAATGTATAACCTCAAAATTAAGAGCAACACGCCCTATCCTATTCTCCTTATAGAAGTGGGTCCTTCCCCTATCGAGAGCCTAGCTATGACTAGGCTTCTATTGTACAAGCACAAACTCAATAACATAGGAGACCATAGACTTCCTAAGCTAGCTTTAAATTCCAACCAAAACCACCTAAGTCTCAAATGAGGTTGGTATAAAGACACAAGGGCTTGGTTAAACCATTGGGAGATTGACGAGAATGTTTCACTGCAAAACATTAATAACATTAAAAATATTGTTACTTCTAAGTTCAAAGAGAAAATGTGGTGTGAGAAAGATTTCGCAGCTAAAAGAAAACTAAGATATTCTAAGGAGATCATCAACCCCACCCTAGAAGATCAAAAGTATCTCTCTGTTTTAACTAGCTCAAAGAAGAAAATTAAATATAGCAAAGTTTAGAATGAACTCTCATGAGCTCCATAGTGAAATGGGTTGTTGGGCAGTTCTTAAAACACCATGGATAGAATGGTTCTGCCATCTCTATGAGAATAAGAACATCAAGGATGAAAATCACTTCCTTTTAGAGTGCCCCGCGTACAACCACATTAGATATCAGTGTCAAAATCTTTGTTGCAACATTAACCATCCTAGCCTTTTAAGTTGTCGAAATTATAGTGAGCTCAGGAGGTTTCTCTCCAAGCTTATTGAGCATAGGAATAAAATCTTAAATCAAACTAAATAATTCGTTCCTTTAGGTCTAATAGACCAATGTTTGGTCTTAACCACCATCATCATCATCATCAAGGTTTATTAAGAAAAATGATTGAACCAAATCTATTTAATAATAAAATTTACCAAAAAAAAATATGAAGAAATGCCATGAAAAATCATTGCAATAAAATAAATAATTTCTTAAAAAATTAATGATTGTAACAAATTATTTATTTAACTTTAAATTTATACTCATTGAAAAAATCAAATTAATATGAAGTATCCGGTGACAAAGAATCAAATTAATATGAAGTATTACATTTAACATTATCGAAGCTCACTAGGTACATAAATTAATGAAAAAGTTGCCTGAGCGATTTGGGGTTGTGCATATGGCCAGAAACACCGGAAGGAGAAGAGAGCACGTCCTCTAGTGATCCATCTCAAATATTTGGAGTGGGTAAGAGGACGTGCTCTATCTCTTCTCATTCAGATTCTGGTGAGGCCTCCATTACCTAAGGGCCTATAGATATGTAAGGCAATTCAATTCAATGCGAGGAATTGTTTAGGTCGAAATGAAATCCCTTTCGATTGTGCAATTGCGATGGTCAATTATTGTTTAATTCAAAATTTTCGGTTACAAGTCGGCGTGTTCAGCCAATTGGAGTTTCTATCCTGCGACTTAATTGAATGTTTGTGATGAAATTTCTCGGCGATAGTGACGTACATAAAGAATAATGGAGAACTGGCTGGCAGTTACGCACATTAACAATGAAAAAAGTGCCCAAAGTCTTTCAACGATGACATCAGCGCTGCTTTACACCTAGTTTGGAGAGGGCACCGACAAAATGTCTTCATGTTGGCTCTCAAATTTTCTCCCCCACGGACATATTGAATTTGCGGTCAACTGAATCAATGATGATCCGCTGCATCTTAAAGTTAACTTAAGAATCCAGTCGCAGTTTTAACGTTTGTGCGTGAATAGATTTACATTTTTCACATAGATGTATCTCGAAAGCTTCGTATAGATTTATTTTTTCACATAGATTTACTTTTTTCACATAGATGTATTGAAAACTTATCCTAACACTTATACTAACATAGTTACCGAACCAACACTAGAATACTCATTAATATAGATTTACTTTCTTCACATAAATGAATCTCGAAAGCCTCGTTACAATTTAGTTATTATATCAGTATTGAAAACTTATCCTAACACTTAGCCTAACATAGTTATCGAACCAACACGAGAATACTCATTAATAACATTTAATGTAAGCTAAGTTAGGTTATTTAGGATAAATGGAAAAGGATAAGAGATTACATTTTTTTTTGCAAACTAACTCTTCCTCCAAAAAAATCAGTTTAAACTTATAGACCAAAAGCTTCATTTCCTTGAAAATCCGTGAAAGTATTTTTATCATATTTTACTCTACATCCAAAATAAAGATAAATATTATTTAAAAATATATCATATTATTATTATATTTTTAATCATTATTATTATTAAATTAATTTTTTACATAAGATATGTTATTATTATTGTTGTGGCATATTGTTAGTATTTCCTACTTGTTACTTTTGAAACCATCAAAGAAAGTAATAGAGTCATATACTTCAGAATGTTAAAAGATGTTGTTGCTCCATTATGGGAAATTATTAGCAAGAAAAAAAGAGGATGTCCTTGGAAACTACATATTTTGAGGTAACAAGAAAAATACACTAAACAAAATATATAGAAATCCCAAAGGAGCAACCAAGAAGAGCAAGCATTGAAAAGATAAAATGCACGACATTAAGGTTTCAAGGTTAATTCGCTATTCGTCAACCTTGCATGGAGGTGGAATTAGAGAGTCTAAGGAGTGATTCCTTCTTGAGCTTGGCCTGTCAACCTTCCACATCAAGCATAAATTCTCTAAGCTCATCGCGTTTATGGATGAGGTTGACATGGGGTTATATCCTATCAACCATAATCTTCTGGAGCAACAACGTAACATGCTAGCGTAAATCAACACTATGCACATAGTGATTTTGGTGGCGTCGCTAATTTCCTATATCTCAAACAAAAGATGTTATGCCAACCATGACTTCTAAATCTAGTGTGACCTTCCACAAGACGGATTTCCTTTGGAGGTGTGTTAGCATGGAGGCTACGGGATGAAGACTCTGCTTGTAAGCATGCCCTCAAGCTCCCTGAAACACCATGACGTCCACTTCGATTCTGACCATGAACTCATTGATGATTCATGGATACTGGTGATACCAAGATGCCATAGAGACTAGGATAAATATGGGATGGGAGTTTCTTAACATGACCATGAAAGTGGGAGGCCATCGAAACTTCTTAGGTAAGTTGCAATAACAGTGTGCTCGGGACTAGGCCTTCACCATCAGAAAAGGTTGTCAGGGTAGGGGGGAAGTCAGCAAAGAAGATGGAAGGAAACCCACCTTATCATGGTGCATGGTGGGGAAAGGAAGCAATGGTAGGAGGAAATGAAGGATGAGACAAAGCTCAAGCTAGTATCCAAGGATAAGGAGTATACCGATTAAGTGATCTAAATTCACATAGACATGTATACAAGAATCATTCCAAGGGGCCTTGTCCTCCCTCCTTGGGAACCAAGGTCCCATAAATTTTTCTTAAGGTGGTAGCACGCATTGGGGAGAGGTAGCCAAAAGGCATGTCATATCCATAGGCACATTAAATTCACAAGGCCAGTTAAATTGTTTTTTAGTTTTATAGTAAAAAACTAAATTTATTTATGAAAGACAATGTGAGATGTATTATGAGGTAAGTGTTTTAATTTTAGCCACTTTTACCATCCATTTAATTTATATGGATACCCTAGTAATTACACTTTCTCCAATAAGAATTACCTAATTGTAATTTAATTATCAATAATTACACATATATGTATATCTATTTCGGAATAGGGATTTCATAATTTTAATTTAATTGTGAATAATTATTAGGTGAGTGGTAGGGATTTAACAATGCTTGTTTACATATTAGGAATTTCTATGGTAAAGTGATGGTTAGTTTCCAAGGTTAAGGATCTTGTTCCATGTTTTTTTAAATGTATATATGTCTAACATATTAGTTATTTTTAATGTTGTTTTTTTTCTTTTTTTCTTTTTTCTTTTTTAATTTTAGCAACAGGAGATGTATCATGATGTAAGGGTTTAATTGCCATGAATATTCTAAAATATTGTTAGTAGTAGTCAGAAATCAAAGCTTGATATTTATCTCAAAATAATTTATACCCTTTCTACCCTTTTAATTAATGTGATACATTAAAATAATGTCATATGAGCATGAGTTATGACCTTTTTGGTTATGTTGTATTAATAAGCCATGGCATCGTAACAAAACATATTTAAAGTTAGGAATATTCATGCTAAAACAAAGATAAATATCCATGGTTAAAAATATTGTTATATTAAAACACTTACCTCATGATACATCTCACATTGAGAGAGTGTATATTTCCACATCTATTCATATTGAGAGCAATTTTTTCGGATAAAATTGTGTGGAGGATGTTTAATCTTGTCAATATTTCAAGTGGACACCCCACCCATCCTAGATCTTAGAAATTTGATTGGGTAGACACTCCACCCATCATCATGGACCTCAAAAATTTGATGGATTGAAAAAGAGCATTGAGAATTAGCCATTAAAGAATACTAAAATAATCAAATAAATAAACTCATGAATAATGATAATAATAATATAATGATAATAAGATGTTAGAAAGAATGTCATGAATAATGATAATAATAATATAATGATAATAAGATGTTAGAAAGAATGTCAAGTTTAATTACTTAATATAAAATGAATTATTAATAATTAAAATGAAAGAAGAATAAAAATTAGAAATTGAAGATTGAGAGGAAAATAAGAAAAAAGAGTGAATGAATGTAAATAAAGAATAAAAGTATATATATAAATAATATATATAAAATAAATATAAAACTAACTTACCTATATTTATTATTCACATCCTTGTCCCCTTAAATCCTAGTAGCTCCCAATATTATATAAATATAATATATATTATATATATATATAATATATATATATATATAATATATATTATATATAAAATAAATTTATTATTTTATACTATTATTATTATGGTTCAATTTGCATAATTTATATTTGATATTTAATAGTATTCTTTAAATTAATAATTTTTAAAGATTTTTTTTTATTAAAACGATTCACAATGCTCATTTGTATCACAATTAAATTTCTGAGGTCCCTATGATGGGTGGAGTATACACTAGAAATGTTGAACAAAATTAAACATCCCCGTAGAATTAAAATCATTGAAAATATCTAAATTATAACTTGATTTTAAATATTTTCATTAATATTAATTATGACTATACGTATTTGAATTTGGAATTTTAATTTAATTATTAATTATTAGGTTGATTGTAAGAATTTAACCTCCATAGAATACTGTAGAATATTTTCCAAAGTAGTTGTATTTTTATTCCTTTTAATTAAATTCATTAATTAAAAAATGACATATGAACAAGTGTCATATAAAATGAGTTATGGTTTTTTGGCCATGTGGTGTTGGTAAGTCATGGTATTAACCTATGGTATTATAATAATGCTTATTTATAGATTAAGAATATTTATGATAAAAGGGGGTGAATCTCCATGATTAGATCCCTTTACAGTAAGCATAAAGTAGATTATATTTCTTTACAGTAGGAGAAAAATTATTTGCATTAGCCCAAACATATACACCTCACACAAGTTAGTTGGGTGAAACCCATTCCAGTTAAGATCAATGGTTGAGATCAATTCAAGGGTCCCCACATAGTTGATGTTTAATGACCAATAGTAGGGCCATAGCTGGGATTAGCACCAAACCACCAACTTTTGTTCAATGGTTGATATTCATTATGAGCCCCCTGTCTCCACATTTTAATATACCATTGAGGGGCCTACATTACTAGTTGTATTCAGTTGAGGTAGAAGCATAACGAGTAGGCACAAAAAAGAGGATAGTGGGATGAGGGTGGAACCTTGTTTATCAGACCATGCTATCAAACTATTGGAACTTCAGGAGATTCATGGAAGTTAACATGTGTAAAGGCATGATGTTGATGGGTCGATAACAAACCTCAACCATCGACCCAAAGTGCTTGATCATAAAGAGGCAATGAACCTCGATTTCTAGATCTCACTGGATCTCGAGCCTTGGGCCTCAACTTGAGTTTACAGGAGAGGGAGTCGTGAGGGAATACCTTTAATATGGAGGTGTTGAGATGATGTGGGTTAACGAGCTTCACTAAGCATATGTGGGTGTTACATGGCCTTTATTGATAGGACAAAACTTCTAAGACTTATAATTTTTTATTTAGAAGTTAGATTAAGGTAAATTTTATATTATCGAAAAATTCTTAACAAGCTACCCATCTTAGCCATCATGGTGATATCAAAATTAAATTCTAGAAAATTGAAAAATGAAGCTTTTGATAAGCCATCTCCTTAATAGAGCATGGGGAGGGTCAACTAGGTAATAGCTTCCTCAACCCTTAAAGTTTTAAGGGGTAGAAGGGAAGTGGTATTACAGAGATAATACAACACTAAACATGAGGAAGTTCACACACATGCACAAAATTTAATATGAAAATTTAATTATTGTATATGTTGAATTTTATTTATATCTTAGATTGTTCTTAAATTGATAGAATAATGAGATGTATTATTTCTCTAGCATAGATAAATAACATGAGTTTTCATTTTGTGAAAAGCATTATATTAGTATGTTTAGCATAGATAAATAACCTAGGTTTTGATTTTGTGAAAAGCTTTATATTAGTATGTTTAGTGCTAACAAACCAAGGTGATGAATTACTATATTCATTCCATATTTAACTAATAATTTTGTGTGTATGACAACACATTAAGATAACCAAATATCTAGATAAATTGCTAACATGACTGTCAAGCTTTTTGTCATGGTAATCTAAGACGCCATTGCGATTTGTTTTTTCTCCATGGACAACAACATTTTACAATTTATTTTGTTCTTCTTGTACTTGAGGTGGCTTCTTACAATGTGAATGGCTCTAAATTATATTGTGACAGAATGGGTATATTAAAGTTCCAACAATTGCAAGTATTGTGGCCATGGTTGTTGTAATGACACTAAGTGGAGGAGATAAAACATTTTCACGATCTGAAATGGGTATGTCTTACATCTCTACAACACGTGTTAATGTGAGTAGCCTCAACATAATTCTTCTGAGTTTTAAATTTATGGTTCTTTCTTTCTCCCGTTGTTCAGTTATGTTAGTAAACCCTCCTTTCATTTTATTTGAGATATTTGTATGTGATTAGAGTTTAGTTATCAATGTAGGGATAAGGTCTAGATGTGGCATTTCGAAAAAGTTGACCATCAGTCGAGCATCAAGTTTCACATAATTCCATATGATGTCTACAAACCATATTTCTAATGTCCACTTTCATAGTCATCGATGTCTCGATGGATAGACATGGTGTCAATATGCAAAAGTGTCTGGAGGTGGAACTCTGGTAACATTAACGTAGATCAAGGTATCTGTGACAATTCTATCTCGTGATTAAGGTTTCAATCCTACCTGTTGTAACAACTACCCTTATCGATGCACTTATCTGCCACATCTTCATATTTGTCAACAATATTCCACCAAGCATTTTTGTCAACAATACTCCACCAAAAGTTCTCTTACTGAGTTTTTGAAAATGGAATGAAGATGTTAAATTGAGAGCAGGAACTTAATTCTCTTCGTCATCAATTTATTAGTGTGTGGCCAACGATTCAATATACAGTTGTGATCATTAATAAAAGGTGGATCATCTAGATAACCAAATATCTAGACTTATCTGAATGCATAAGAGATATTTGGATTTAATTCAAACTAGCTAGGTTAAGGTTCCTTTCAACAAATTTCTGCTTAGAAAGAGATATTTTGGCATCCAGGTATCTAAGGGTTGCATAAGGCACCCATTTAACCTAAGACTTAGATGCAAATTTATTTTGAAGGTTATTGTAACACAATTCCACATTGGTCATGGTTATACACTAGAAAACATATCCATGTACCAGGTCCTCTTGGAGTTATAACAAAGAATTACTTAAGAAACTTACCGAATAATGGATTCTCTTAGGCCAGTGGTGATGTGGAAACCACATGGAAGAGATGAAAGGTAACATATCTTGATTTTTGACTATGTTGACTTGGTAGCTAAGTTGGCTAGCTCATGTGGCAAGGAAATTGGCCGTGAGTAGTGACCAGTAGGAAGTACAATGGTAAGCCCACAATCGCAACGTTAGTTGCCTATCAAGTTGTTAAATGAATTAGTTTTATCTTAATGAATGGATGGTGAGTAGTGGCTAGTGAGGTTCTCTTTCATAACACCAATTCACAGAGGGTTGGATATAAGCACCCAAGCACTTGTTGAACTACAAATCAAATTGGTGTTCACTCAATGGAATGGGTGGCAAGCAATGAGGTGGTAGCCAAGTTGCAAATTGGATAGTGACATAGCAAAGGTGATGATGTGGAAATTCATGACCATGATACATGGTAGGAATATTTTTTTTAGATGGACAAGAGGCAATTTTTTAGTGACACATGCTAGCATGTCACATGACATGTGAAAAAATGCTAACGTGGTAGGTGAGGTGGGAAAAAATCAATATTTCCACTAGGGTGAGGTCTGTAAGTCTCCACAATGTTAAAAAACGGGTCATGTATATGCAAAATAATAGTTTATTGGGCTAAGGTAGGTGATGTCATATGATGCTATATTGGGGGCACATATGATGAATAAAAGATACGACCCTCATTAAAACCTAAAAAATAAGGGTGCCTGAAGTATTGTCATCGTTGTTAGATCAAACCGGTCTACTAATTTCTTTTGGCACGCATGGAGGAGGTAGGTGGGATTCACGTCACATATGTGAAAAATCGTAAACTACCCTTGCCCCCTGCATCATTAATTTTTGGATAGAGATGGGGGCCACAATGAAGCTTTAAATGTGGATATCAATTGAAGAGTTTGGATAAAATTTGATGATGCACACTTATTCATTTATTGATCAAATATAATTATATATATATGAAGTGTTGTTTCAAGATAAGTAAACTAATTTGGATGTGAAATCATGTGGTTAACAGAATATCTCAACCACACACCAATTTAGGAAACATCTAAATATTAACAACTCCTAAGGAATAAGAACATACTTCTTTACATAGAAAGAGTCACCAGTGAGACAAGTAGGAATTAAATTTCCAAGTCACCCCTTTAATGACTATTTTTTTCAATCTTAATAGGAAAAGTCTAGTTGTGGTCAAACTGTTGAAAATAATACTGAGAGGGGGGGGTGAATCAGTATTATCTAGTCCTTTTAACAATTTTTCCTTATTTATACTTTGAATTATTTTTGCATATCAGTACCATAAAACAATGAGCATGAACAAGAAAAACAGACAGTCACATCAAAGAACACCAGATATAAGGTGGAAACCCAATGTGGGTGAAAACCACCTGCTGCAATATGTCTCTATCTTCTTTCAAATTAGAAACTCCTTTTACAATGGTCTTGTACTGGTGCAGTCCTTTACCAGTACGCAGGCTGCAACCTGCAGAGAGCTACAATCTCTCTCGTTTTCCAGTCTCTCCTGGAAGGGAGCTACAACCCCCTACTTCTTTTCTTTCAAGGACCACTTTTCATAAATTTTCAAACTGGATCCATAAATATCAAATGATCATCAAGTACCAGTAAGTCACACAGATAACCAGATCCACAATAACAGAAAACTAAACCCAGAACACCTTCTGTGGCGTCTCCTGTGGCGCCTCCTGCGGCGTCTCCTGCAGCGCCTCCTGCGGCATCTCCTGTGGCGCTTCCTACGGCATCTCCTGTGGCGCC
>APFE031151034.1:0-11019 GCA_000404065.3 Pinus taeda
ATTTGAATATTTGTTTCACTCTCCACAAAAAAAAATCAACAAGATTTTTTTTTGTGGAACTCTGGATATCAAAACATAAATATTATACCCAAAAAAATTAATTTACAATTTAATGCTTAACTATAAAGTTATATAATCTTAATAATTACAAAGTTATATTAGATTTTTTTTGTTTCTTAAACAAAGAATTAGAATCTACACAATTCAATGTAATTTTTTTGGATTTTAACTTATAATATTTAAAAAATTCATTAAATTTACTTAAACTATGAATTTAATTAAATAACTTATCATTTCCATATTTCCATATATATATACGGTATGACATAAAACACCCATTAGAATATATTCTTCATTTTAGAGAAAGACATCAAGCTCAAGTATACCTACTTTATAATTACAATTTGACTCACTTAATTACAAAGCTAAACATGATTTGTAGAAACCCTAAGAAAACATGAAAGGCCCTCTTGAAATGCCCGGTTATTGTAGTTAATTGTTGGTAGCTTTTAGTAGAGCAGAATGTGATTTTTTGGATATTTTTTTAATGGTAATGGGATGGCATTCGGAAAGCCCATTTGCCACGTTGCTAACAATAATAGAGGATGAAAGAACTTTCATAATTGTAGCAGGATGATATTTCTTATTATATGTTTTAATTGTTAATAATATATGTATTAATTGTTAATGATAGATATGTAATTTGTTAATCGGTATTTTTTGGGTTTAGTTTATTTGTTTGTACTTTTTACTTTTATTAATTTTGATAGTTGGCAATCAACAAATGATATGTAATTTAATAATTGTATAAATATAATTTAAATATGTAATTTAGATATGCAAGATAATTAATAGTGTGAATTTCATGTATTAATGTGTTAACCAATATGACATATTTCAAATTAAAAAATTTAATAAAAAAAAGGGAACACAATTAAAATGAACAATTCCAATAAAGTCTCGTGGCTTAAATATGTAACATTCTAAGTTAGGATAGTTTTACCTTTTTAATAAAAATGGATAATAAAATAAAATTTTCCAAACCGGTTATAAAATTTAGTTATTTAAAACAAAATTTTAATACATAAATAAATTTAAATATTCATCATGGGCGGGAGGAAACGGTAATAAATTTGATGGAAAGCGATGAAAATGGTAATACGTATTTAATTATTGTGTGAGGTGTGAGGAGTATTCATAACCCTCAGGACAAAACGGGAATAGATTTCCTGGAAAGCGATGAAAATGGTAATACGTATTTATCTATGTTGTGAGGATGAGAGTAGGCTAGACCAGCTCCTTTCTGATGGGAGGAAAATGATCAAGTTACAGTGGGATGTGTGTGAATTTGGACGTATTTTAAAAGATTATTTAATTAACCAAAATAACTTCTATATTCAGATATTCTCTGTAAATTTTGAACTTGAAACCTGACAGAAACTAAACCCTATTCATATAAACAACTAATCTACGTTATAAATAAAAAACAACAATATTGATATTGAATTGATATCATAGAAAGTTTTTGCATAAGAGCGCGGAAACAAACAAAAAAGGCAGCTCGTAACAACACTTGAAAAGCCTTTGTTAAAAATTGCATGGACGGGGCTGAGGAGAACTCTGGGAACTTCATGTTTCTCCGATTGCTTATTTTTAACCATCTAATAAACACAACCGCTGTTGCAAACACTCGTTGACAATGACGTTTACATTTTTGTATTGTCGTTTTCAGTGATAGAAATGGCCGTATCTCCATTGAATTCATGAGGTTGGGGTCCCTGACTCACTAGCTGCTCAGAGGCCGCTTCTATGTCATCCAATTTACTTTCATTTTCATGAACCATTTCTTGAGAATTGGGGTGAACCTCCGAGCAATTTTGATCCGTTGACATCAACTTTCTATCCTTCGACTTTCCCCACAGAACAGCGTATAGCCCTACAGCGATCATTACCCCTCCCACCACACTGTATTCAGTGCAGTTAGAACCTATAACCATCCTAAATTTGCCAAAATAAAAACAAATGGTGAAGGGTTGAAAAGGAATTCATAAACGAACCTGCCCACAGAGATATGCTCGGAAAGAATGATAGAACCCATAACTGCGACAATGATCATCATCAACGGACTGAATGCTGTGGCAAATACAGGCCCTTTTAAGCGCATGCACAAACCTTGTACGTAATATGCAATTGCTGACCCCACAACTCCCTGCACCCAAAAATATTATTATATTCACGGTATATATCCCAATTCCAATTCTTGAATCCAACCCTGAATTTAAAAAAAGAATAGCCAAACTTACAGTGTAGACTGCAGTGAGAAGGTTGATGTCCCATCTTAATGCCCACTCGGAAGGTTCACGTACAAGAGCTACGCCGAGAACGGTTCCCTGTAATGCTCCTAGAAAACATATTAAGGTGGCCACTGATAGTGGAGCACAATATTTCCTCAGCACTGCAGCCTGCACATTCAAAATTGTTAATTTCAGGATGTCAACTCATCAGATGTATTTTGGGCTTGGGGAACGAAGATGTCAAATGATGACCTGGAGGATAAACATGGCAGACCAAGAAAGAGTGGCTGCAAGTATGAGAAGGGTGCCTATCATCCACTCTTTACTGTCATTGGCAGCTGCTGCAGCAGATGTGTGGTTATCCTTGGAACCGTGATGTAAAGACGAATGCATCTGAAGAATAGGACCTTTGTATAATGTCATCAGCATTGCCCCACCTACGCAGACTATCGTTCCCACTATCTTTGCTTGACTGCGTAGCTTTTTGATGTTCAAGCTCTCCATTCTACACAAATAAGGAATTTCCATCAAAAGAATAAACTAAAGTATTTATTTGATGAAAATGTAGATTTTGGAAATATTTTTGAATTCGATGAATAAAAATTGAATTAATTGTTTGGTGTTGTTTATGTTGGTTAGATTCTAAAATATCTTCAAAATTTGAAAACCAAATAAAAATGACAACCATTTGAAAGTAGCAATGATGAGATTACCTGAAGAGAAGAGCCATAACAAAAGTCATAGCAGGGAGAACATTAATCAATGTAACTGCATAGGTTGGAGAAGTCAATTTCAAACCCAGGTAATAGAAATTCTGATCCATTACTGGCCTGCATGCACGCAATGAATTAAAAACATTTTAAATTAATTGTCAGGTAGCTATTTTTATTTGGATTGTAGATTATCATAATTTTTTGAGATCTGATGAACCGGAGCTATCGACTTTAGAATATTCTTGGATAAAAACAATCAAAATTGAAATTGACATATTTGTTATGTGAAAAAAAGTAAAAAGCACGAAATCGTGAGATAATACATACTCCAACAAACCCAGTACAAAAATTTGGCAGAATATGGAAAATTTCAGTTTGGGCCTCACGTTCCTGCATTACATTGAAGTCATCTGAAAGTCGAAACACTTGACTACTTCATATCATCATATATTGTTGCTTATGGAAAATATGTGGATTGCTAATGAAACTTCCAAAGTTCCAGTGGACGTTCCACTCATCTTCAGGTAAAACATCCACTCGAAATGTTATTAACCGTCCACATTTTTTTCGAAACAACCCTATATCATCCTATATTAACTTGAACTATGAAAACCCACAATCTCAAACATAATCACTCCATATCATCATATATTGTTGCTTAGCGAAAAAATGTGGAAAAAATGTGAAACTTCCAAAGTTGACGTTAATTCTACCCATCTTCAGGTAAAACATCCACACTCTCAAACATAATCAATTACATACATATTGAGAAACCAAATAGAATACCTTTCAAAGAAGAAAGCAAAAGGAGCAAGAACAACGGTAGCCACGGTCTGCCTGTACACTACAAGCACAAAGTGGTTCATCCCTCTGTTAAGAGCGACCTTACTGATAATAGCCATGCCTGCATATCCAAACTGCAGGCATATCATTGCCACATAGGGTTTTGCTTTGTCAATTAGCTTCTCCATTGATGACAAAATTTGCAACAACCACCAAATCTTCCCTATCCTAACTAGAAATTGTCAATGTCGAATGAGCCTGCAGCTTCTCATGTCCTCCTCCCTTTATACTCTCCCAACTAATTAACTTCCAATGCAGTACCTGCGGTTTCATGATCCACATTTTCTGCACTCAGCTAAACAAAAACCAGGTAGTCCATTTATTGGACAGGCACTGTTTTAAGCAATAATGGAGCAGTGGATGATGAATGTGAATACCTGATCAAAACAAAATGAAGATATGTGGTGCCTGAGGTGTCGAGGAGAAGTGTTAGGCTGCCAGGCTGCCACGTTAAAAGCAATGATAAAGTAAAGTCGGGTTGGCGAGAAGAAGCAAATATTGGGAAGTTCCGAATTTTTGCTCGTTTCTGTGACAGACGCGTAAAAATAGCCCATGTAATGAAGAAGTGGTTTCCATAGCTATATGGCAAACTTCATTTTTCTGCAACGATTTTATAGCCGCCACTTTATATAAAGAAAAGATCGTGCTGACATGTTAACATTGTCAGGTAGTTGTCATTAATGATTAAAAAAACAGATGAATAACTTTAATCTATAAAATTACAGAAATCTTAATAGATAAATAGCAGGCTATAGAGGTGGACAACATCGAATGAATGTCCATTAAGAGAATTTTGTGAGTGGCTGTTTCTTTTAAGGGAGATTAAAGCAAGCGTTATCCGCACACGGAAACGGAAAAATCCGTGGGCATTCCGGCGACTGGCAGTGGAATTTTATGTTCATGCCAAGCTTCATATCAAGTCCTTGGAAATCCAAAATTTGAATTCGGTCAATGGATGTCTATTGGCAAGATTAAGATAGTGGATAAATTACCAAAAACGTTTAACAGTTAGATTACTGTCATCATTTACTCGACAGTTATATTGATGTCATTTGTTATTATTGGGCATCCTTATGTAGATTGAATCCTATAGGCGTGGTCCGGTCAATTTTTTTATGGTTTATATCTCGTGGATTTTTGAACATTAAGGAAATCTGCAATCTGTCATGGTTTAATATTGATAATTAAATTAAAATTCTGGATTTTTTTTTTTCCAAAATAGACGAATAGTTGGTAAACCAGATAACTTATTTTGAACATACTTTATGCTCAGTTAAATAAATATATTTACTCAGATTTATCAAAGTTACTGCACACCAAAATTTATAGATGTCATTCCACAAAACTTAGGTAGGAAAATCATTGATATTGTTAACTTTCTTAGGAGTTTAAAATAAAAAAAAAAAGAGAATACAACCTTAATATAATCTTCGGTCTTGCCTAGTTGATTCACCATGGTATATATAATAAATAATATCTATATACTAAGTTCTGATATCACTATAAATTATCAATTTTTAGAGATAATTACATTCTAAATTTTATGAGTACAAACCAAAATATATTATCTTGATTATAACCAAAAAAAAATATAATTAACATAAACTCAATAAACTATAATAAAAAGGCAAACAATATACATCCTACAAAACAAACAATATGTTCCTCACACATATACATTTAATACTATATAAATTACACTATACACCATTAAATATATTCAAAATTTACACCAAATGTATATCTTAACTTCTATTATATTACCTTATAAATGTATATCTCACTCTCTATTTATTAATGTAAAGATGTATATCTCACTTTCTATATTATTAATGTAAAAATATATATCTCGCTCTATAATATTAATGTGAAAATGTATATTTCACCGTATAATATTTAATTCATTGTTATGAGATATAACATTTTGCATATTGCTATATGCCTCACCAAACCTAAAAATTCTTATATATTTATTTGAATTTCAATAATTATATTTATTATTACCATTTATTAACGAAAACAAAAGATGTGATTCCATCCAATCGATTGTTAAGTGAATAAGCGATTATACAAAGTGGATGGTTGTTAAGTGGGAAAGCGATCACCAAAAAAGGTAAGTGCTTCACAACAATGTCATCATCGGTTGAAATTGGATTCTGTCCGTCCAATGGTTAGGGGAAATATATGTTCTCTCGGGATGGAGTTGAAAGTGTCGACGACTATATATATTCAATGTCTTAAATGAGTATTTAAGTTCTTGAAATAATGTGTTTTTATAAAGTTTGGAGAATATTATTATGAATAATCATTTTTCCTTTAGAGTAGCAGAATTTAATGATTTTTTTATTGATTTTTTAAATTAATAACATTTTTCTTTTAGAGCAGCCGAATTGAACGATTTTTTAAATTAATAAGTATAGTATGGTACTATAGTTTTATTTATTGATTTGGAAGTTATTTTTTCCAGAAGTTGCAAATTAACATATGAAGTGGAAAAATTAATTGCCTATTAAAGAGTAAGGATTTGCAATCTTAGGTTGAAGTTATAGTCCAATCAAATATTTGAATTTTTTTCAATAATTTAAAAGAATAAATATTTGTTTCTCAAAGTTAAATATTATAACTTGCATTGGTCAAAAATAAGAAAAATTATTGCTAGAATATTTCCTAAGGAGTGGAAAAATTAATTGCCTACTAAAGAGTAAGGATTTGCAATCTTAGGTTGAAGTTATAGTCCAATCAAATGTTTGAATTTCTTTTGAATAATTTAAAAAAATAAATATTTGTTTCTCAAAGTTAAATATTATAAAACTATTGCTAGAATATTTCCTAAGAAACAAGCGATGCACGAAAGCTTAGTCATTGCTAGAATATTGCCTAAGGAACAAGTGGTGCATGGAAGCTTAGTCCTTGCCACTTAAGTGGATATTATTCTTTCATAAAAATTGCAAAGTAATATATAAAATGAAAAAATTAATTTCCAACTAAGAGGCAAAGAGTGCACAAATTTTAGTGGATAGTAACCACTAGTAAATATGTACATTTACATTTTTACTCCTATATCTATTTAAATCTTATTCCTATCCATTTTTATACAAATATTTTATTAAATTATGGTGAGCATGTGGTAAATATGTTATTTACAAAGATTTCAATTTGATTGGCTTTCATATAAAGCTTAACAATGAAAAATCACTCCACAAATATATAAAATTCATAGCATAAATATTGCAACTGCATCCAAAAATTATGGCAGAAAAATTTGAGGCACGTATCCACATTGCTTAGGCTACAATAAGACCTCCAAATTATGATCCAATTGAAAACTAGTTTTTGCAATAACATTGAAACATAAATATTTGTTTTTCAAACTTAAACATTATAAATTGCATTGATCAATGCTAAATCAATAATGATCAACAAACAAATAGATTGGTAGAGTTTTACCTTGTCAATTAATAATAATAAGGCATCCACTAAAATATCATATTAAACTATAGTTATATTTAAGCTTACTATCCTTTTGTGTTAATTAATTATTATTTTTATCTTGTATTAATATTTAACATAATTTTAATAATGTTGTTAGTTTTTCCAAACCTATTATATGCGTGATAATTTTTTTTTAATAATTATAGATTGAAAACCCAATCAATTTTCACTAATATATAATATCCTTATGATAATTTTAATAAATTTATATCTATTCTTTATTAGTATGAAAATTTAATTTAAACACATATAAGTAAAAATAGTATAAACCACAATAAATGTGGTTGAAAACTTTAAAACATGTATAAACCATATTATATTATGTATATCAATTTAATATTAAAAATTTATTATTAATTTATAAATTATAATTATATTATTATTATTATATTATTATGATATTAAAAGTATAAAATATTGTTGGAACAACTAACCTAAAGGGTAGTGTGAAGCCGAAGGACAAGCAGCCAAAGGGACCTTGGGATGTGAACCCAACAACCAAATGTACTATATGTATTCAAATTGTGAATAAAAAAATGTACTGAATGATTTATCTTTCCTATTGTTTTCCTATTTGTTCTCCCTGACCATGTCTGTTTAACATGGTATCAGAGCCTTGATGAGTGGCCTGTTTTCCCTGAGCAACTGATCTGAGTTGCCTTGAATAGTGCTGGCCCAGTCTTCATTACCTGAAGAATGCCTGCCTGCCTGCCTGAAGCTGCATACCTAATTTCTAAAGGAAACGCACAGGTCCCAGAAATAGTTGTAACTCCTGCTTGAGAGATGCTCAGTCTCTGACATCCCTGAAATAGCTGAAGATTGCCGCTGCCGGAAGACTGCCGCTGCCTGAAGACTGTCGCTGCCTGCAAACGCCTGGAATCTCAATGCATTAAAACGCCTGGAATCGGTAACGTATGGAATGATTCCTGCGCTATTATGAAGGATTGAATGTTTGTATATGAAAACGCTGTTTGGAATTTAAATGTTGTCCGCTGCCTACTTAAATCTTTCGGTCCTCTGCCTGTTTAAATCACCTGGAACGTTGCCTGTTGAAACCATTTGGTCCGCTGCCCATTGAAATGCCTGAAATTGAGATTGCCTCGGCTACTTGAATTGATGCCGTCGTCTCACATTATTTGGATGCCATGGAGTTACTGCTGCGTGGAGTTCGAATGTTTGTTTGCTTGCTGGGGATGATCTCTTTTCTTTAGTTTCTTGATTTTACAGCCAATCTCGTTCCGGTTTTTGGAATTAAATCGCCCTCTAAGATTGTACGAGACATTGTTTTAGATATTGCTCACGGGATTGAATCCACCGAGCTCCAACATATCGTCTTACCGAACCCAGTGCAAATGCTATGAAGAACATTCTGGCACTCTAGAGGAAGTGTTCTCCATACATTTACCTGTGGCCTTTTATTCTAGAACACATCTATTGACAATACAGTTCGAGCTACCTTGTATCACATAGAGACTCATTTTGATTGCAGACCTGTGTAGTATTCTCTGTATAAAAATTGGCATTTACTGTGACATTTCGGTGCTAATACTTGAAGCCTCACCTAGACTTCATCTGCGGCCTCTTTGATTCATTACAGTGGCTGAAGTATTTAAGACCAGATGTGTTGAAGTCAATTTGTTTGATGTCCTAATCAAGTTTGCTGGCATCTGAAGTGAAGAATTGAAATACTATTAGCCCTCCATCTCTGAGATTCGTTGAAATACTTACTGTGGCTCAAATCTGAAGGGTATGCTCAGACTATTGCAATAGGCACTGTAAGAAGATATCTACAGGAAGAGACATCAACATATTATTGGCAGCAGACAGAAGGCATCTAATCATCCAGACTTGTCTAGAAAGCAACATTTGTTTAACACTATGGTTCACCTTGATGCAGATCTAAAGGAAACTTTGTGAGGATTGAAGCAGCAGGCTTGTGATATAGTCTGATGGCATCTTGAATCCCGACAAGGAGACCTGCGGATTAGTTTGGAGGCCATTTCGCCATATGGTGCATGCTTGAGTTGTGAAAACATCTCGTGCCCGGCTACTTGGAATGCATTTGCTATTTGGAGAGCCGAGCTTCAATTCGACAGCGCAACAGCCTTAGATTTCTGGACAGAAGCGATCAATCAATCGGACCAAACAAAAAAAGAGATAGGGCATCAGCGTTCTGCAACATGGGTTGCCCAAGTTGTATTATGTGTTGATGAAGGAAATAGCACACAGAATCAGAGACCACCTGGGAATCTACAGTTGAGCCTGAGCAGCAGAGATAAACATTATCTGTGAGTTGAGTAATCTTATCTGAAGTTCGATTTGCCACATATATTCCTGTGCTTGTCCGCGAATCAGCTGAGCCAAGAGCAAAATAATTCCCTGATCTGGTCTCCCTTGAACTTCGCTTCTCCTTTTTCTTAGGCGTTGAACATGGACGTGAGCTGATCTAGTGACAGAGTGAGGGTTTCTTAAACAAGATATATTTCTGTGGATATTCATGTACCTGTGGTCCTTTAAAGTTCTGAGTATCTTGCAAAGGAGAATCATTTTCGTGTTCTATTTGACATATTGGTTGGAGCAGTCTACTTGTTGACATTCAGGCAAACTTGGAACATCAGACCTATATATATTTGTCCTCCCTTGAATTAACAGAACAATGACATGTTTGAGGTGATCTCTGTTCTAAGTCTACAGATTGATTGAGGGTTTCTTCAGATCAAGGTTTGTTCATTATGACTTCTAGATAGACAGCCCTTAAAATATTCAGTCCAGGCAGTCTTTGCGATCTCATAATTAGAGTTACAAATATGTGATTTGGGAGGTCTCTAGAGATCAAACTTTAAATCCTTTGCTCAGAGGAACTAGCCCTTGTGAAATCAATACAAATCTCTCCCTCAACACTGAACAACAGTTGTCCTATATATCTGGTTAGCGTACTTGAAGTTTATCAAAGAATAGTTGGCAAAGAAAACACGGAGTCAGGGTTTGACCATTGAAGGATACTTAAGTCACAAACGTTTAGATCAACAGAGACTCCATCTACAACATAAAAGTGTGAAGATAACAAAAGTCATCTACAAGCATAGCAAAAAGAAGATTTTCTGATCTATGATTAGTTACTTGGCATCTGAGGTAAATTTATGAACATGGTACTTATTGTTTGTTGGCATACAATAGAGGAATTTATTTGACAACCGAACATAAAGGAGAATCAATTTTCAAGATTTCCCTCTTATCATCGGGCACTTTTAATTTTGAAGAATATTGCAATTTGCCTTTACAAGTACATTTGTGATCATTTGTTGACTTGAGTTGTTTAAATAATGACAAAAATTCATCGATTATTGGGGTTATTGAGAACTCTAATCGTATCAACGGCTCACAACACAGTGCAAATAAGGAAAGACACTCTCTATGACATTCAGACATGTCTGCATAATGTACAGGAAAATATTGAGTTTTTGCAGCTGGAAACAAAGCTACAGCAAGAAGAACTACAGCAATGGAGTCATCTTTCTGAACCTGTTTCTGTTCAGAATATTGAAACAGACTCCCATAAACAGCAAGTTAATAATGTTCCTATTCATTCAAATAAAGCAGCAGTTGTAAATGCAGATGCAGAAGTTCAGTCTGCACTTCCCAAGCCCATCATCAGACCTTGGGAATAGCTTGTCCAC
>APFE031151034.1:20724-37489 GCA_000404065.3 Pinus taeda
TTTTATAGATTGTCATTTTAAGAGCATGTTCTCCACCTTTCTAATGTTGCACCCAAAAAGTTTTGGTAGAATGTGCTTGTTTGTAAAACTAAATATAATCATTCTATCCCCATAGAAAATTGGGACAACTATCTTAAGAAGCTATATGACTCTCGAGACACCATGGGCAGCATCTTAAAAACTCTTATTAAAGAAGATATATTTTCCGTGGAAAATATTGAGTCTAGGATTGATAAGCTCGCTAATGGGAAAGCTAAATTTATTGAAGGATACCAAGATGAGATATTTAAAATGGGAAGGTCTACCTTAATTCTTCATCTCCACAAGCTTCTCAATTTGGCTGGACAACATGGCTTCCCTAAGCTTTCGACGCAAAGTCTCATTGTGCCTATCTTTAAAAATTGGGACATAAGTGTTTCCTCTAATTACAGAACCATTATGATTAGCCACATCTTATCCAAGCTATATGGACTCATCTTGAAAGCCATGGTGAAAGAGCGAAAGGGAAGTTGGTTTTAGGATGCATCACTCAACTACCGACCATCTTGTCACTCTCAGGATCATTGCAGAGGAATGTCGCAATAGTAAAGTTGATCTCTTCTATTGTTTTGTGGATTTTAGAAAATCTTTAAACATTCTTCTTTGAGATAACCTCTCGGAGAGGCTTCAAGAGATCATGGTTCCTCTTGAACTGAGGATTGTTGTGATCTCCGTCTATGAGACTGTCATTACCAAGCTTAAGATCAACGAAAGGTGGTCTAGATATATAAACTGCAATATTAGGGTTAAGTAAGGGTGTCCCCTATCCCCTACCCTTTTTGGTATTTACATCGATAAGCTTGACAAGTGTCTAGAAACTCAGGTTGCAAGAACACTGAGCTTGATGGTATAATCATTACTCTTCTCCTTTATGCTGATGATATCATTCTTGTTGCAAAAATCCATGATGAACTAGACAAGTAGATTAAGACTCTTCATGTCTACTGCTCCAAGATAGGTATGACGGTTAATACCGACAAGACTAATGTCATGATCATTAATAAAAAAATACCACTAATGGTAGTTTTGTATATGATAACCATTGTTTAGAGTAGGTTTCTTCTTACAAATATTTGGGTATTGACTTTTCTCATCAGCTCAATTGGAATTATAGCATCGAGAAAAGGATTATTGGAGGCTAGAAAGCTTATTATGACCTTGAAAACAATTGCAATCTAGTCAATCTTTACATTTGGAGTAAAAAAAAGGTTCCTCTTTGAGACTCTCGTCACCCCTATTGTCTTATACGGTGTTGGAAATAGCAACAAGAAATGCTAAAAATAGCATTTCTATTAATACAATTTTAGGTACCAGTGTTGGACATAGCAACAAGGAATGAAAAATGGAAGTGCTAAAAATAACATTGCTATAAATAGCATTTCGGGATAGATTCCAAGTTTAGTTAGTCCATGAACTAAAATTAAGAAGTAAAATTCGAATTTGATCTTAGCAGCTATTTGTAAAATAAATAATTAAATTCATCTTCAGTTAATTAGTTGTAGGAATCAAACATGAAGTCTATGTGAAGACATGCAATAGTTTCTCCTTTGATTGAGGAATTTGTCCCTTCATTAAAGGAGATCAAGATGAGTTTTACTTTGAGTTGTAATTAGTTAGCTCAGTTAATTGAGTTAAGTCCAATTAGATTAGTTCCAACAGTTTGTGGAAATGATTGTGAGTTCAGTTAGTTAATGCATGCATGCATGTAACTGCTGCACTTCAGATAATTGAATATTCTCTCATAAATAACTCATGCATGTTAGTTAAGAAAAAGACCCAGTTGAGATTAAAGGAAGGGATAGTGTACTATTAGTTGGAGGAATTTTCCTATAAAGGAAACTCATCCATGCAGAAGGAATTATATCCTTTAGGATTGCGCAGTTAATTCAGAGGTTAGTGAGCAGTGTGTGAGGTAATTACACACAGGTGGCAGCATTGGACCCCAGGCGAAACTGCGCAAGGAAATAGGAGGCTTGGAGGGCAGAGGAGAAGGTTTGTGAGAAGCCTTTAACTATCTATGAGCAACATTGAGGGATTGTACTGAGAGATGGATAGCTCGTGAGCTAAAGCTTTGTGTAATACAAACATATTTCCACTTCTATGATAATATAGATAGCGGGGATTTTAGCTAAGGCTTTCCCCATAGTATTCTTCCGTGTTTCATGTGTGATTGAATCTTCTTCTGTGTTATATGCGTTCTGATTGATCTTGCTCAAACTGATTAAGCTTTCACAAAGTTTGATAGTAGAAGTAGATCAAGTATTTTTCTTTAGCATATTGCATTATTAGGTGATATACGGTTAAATTTATACATGGTAACAGAGAAAAGGTGATCAAAGTAGTGAACAGTGTATGAAGAAGAAAATTCAAAGTAAAAAAAAATAAACTAAAATTGGGCCACGTATTTTTAGAGCAGATCTAAAAGATTTTGTACAAAATTTTCAGAAACAAATAGTAGATCTAGATTTCTTATGGAAAAAGACCCAAATTCAAAAAAAAATTGGCTGAATCGAAGTTTGGATGAAGGAGATATCGTTGATTTAAAATCAGCTCTTTTTACAGAAAATTTCATGACAACGGGAAGGATGAAACAGATTGGTGTGCTAGCCAAGAACCTATATGCTCTTGAGGTTCAAGATGCATGCAAAGCCTTGAGGAGAAAGGCAAGGGTTAAAGACTTGGTGATTGAGAGGGAGAGTAAATTACCTCTCAACATGGAGCACTAGAAGAAGTCCTAGACAATTGTGGAGGAGCCACAATTGGTGAAGTAGCTTCAGGAGTTTGTGGAGCAGCCACAACTAGAGAAGCTGAGAGGAGATCGAGTGGAGGCATCCACTCATGCAGAGACCTTCGGTAGGGGGAAATTTCAAGACAAGTGTTCAGAGAGATCACATGTAGCCATACCTCTAGGTAGGAGGTGGGGCAATGTGAAGTGATAGTCCTAAGAAGGCTAAAATAGGGGTAGGATCCTTGAGGTACCTAGCCTCTTTGATTAGACCTTGCTACAGGAGCCTCAACAAGGAGTAGAAGGATTGGCTGAGTGGATAGAGACAGATGTGGATGGAGTGGCAAAGAGAGCTATAATGCAGAGATAGCAAGTAGCAACAATACAAGAGGCACTTGAGTGTTGCACTAGTGCAGGATGGAATAGAGAGGTGTGCAATGGTGCGAGATGCATGGAGTGTTGTAGCAGCTCAGAGGTCACAGAGGGAGCGCTTGTCAGTGGCAAAGGGAGCTTCATCATTAGAGGGTGTTTCTAGCCTAATAGGGAGGTCAGTTGGGAGATTTTTTTTGTTTTTAGAGTTGCTGGAGCAACAACACTTGGGAGAAGTGTTGCATGCAGAACATTCCAAAGGTTCGGGATCAGGTTCGAGTTGAATGCCTTTCTTGTTGAGAGGAAGTGTTGGAAATAACAACAAGAAATGTTAAAAATAGCATTGCTATAAATAACATTTCAGGTACCAGTGTTGGACATAGCAACAAGGAATGAAAAATGGAAGTGATAAAAATAGCATTGCTATAAATAACATTTAGGGATAGATTCCAATTTTAGTTAGTCCATGAACTAAAATTAAGAAGTAAAATTCGAATTTGATTTTAGCAGCTGTTTGTAAAATAATTAATTAATTCATATTGAGTTAATTGGTTGTAGGAAATCAAACATGAAGTCTATGTGAAGACATGCAATAGTTTCTCCTTTGATTCAGGAAGTTATCCCTTGATTAAAGGATATCAGGATGAGTTGTACTTTGAGTTGTAATTAGTTAGCTTAGTTAATTGAGCTAAGTCCAATTAGATTAGTTCCCACAGTTTGTGGAAATGATTGTGAGTTTAGTTACTTAATGCATGCATCCATGTAACTGCTACACTTCAAATAACTGAATATTCTCTCATAAATAACTCATGCATGTTAGTTAAGAGAAAGACCCAGTTGAGATTAAAGGAAGCGGTAGTGTACTATCAGTTGGAGGAATTTTCCTATAAAGGAAACTCATCCATGCAGAAGAATTATCTCCTTCAGGATTATGTAGTTAATTGAGAGGTTAGTGAGCAGTGTGTGAGGTAATTACACACAGGTGGCAACATTGGACCCCAGGAGAAATTGCACAAGGAAACATGAGGCTTGGATGGCAGAGGAGAAGGTTTATGAGAAGCATTTGACTGTCTATGAGCAGCATTGAGGGCTTGTACTGAGAGCTGGATAGCTTGTGAGCTAAAGCTTTGTGTAATCTGGATATATCTCCACTTGTATAATAATACAGATAGCGTGGTTTTTAGCTGAGGCTTTCATGAGAGTATTCTTTTGTGTTTCATGAGTGATTGATTCTTCTTCTCTATTATGTGTGTTCCAATTGATCTTGCTCAAATTGATTAAGATTTTGCAAAGTTTGATAGTAGAAGTAGATCAATTATTTTGCTTTAGTATATTGCATTATCAGGTGATCTATGGTGAAATTTCTACATACGGATGTGAAGTTTTGGGTTGTAGTATATCTAGAGAGTCATGGAGAAAGATTGAGATGATTCAAAATCAATTCATAAGCTACAACCTAAATATCAAGGGAAATACTCCCTATCATATCCTCTTGATCAAATCTTTCTTGTCCCCCATTGAAAGTATGACTATCTTTAGATATATGATGTATAAGAAGAAGCTTTACAACATGGAATCCAAGAGGCTCCCAAAAATTTCTTCTAACTTTAGTCAAAATGCCCACCTTTGCCTCAAGCACAGGTGCCATAAGGATGCCCAGTCTTGGCTCAATGATTGGAGGGATAAAGGAGGAGATCATCATGGGAATTAAGGATAATGTCAAAGACACTATTACCTCCAATTTTAAGGACAATTTGTGGGATGATAATTGGTTGGTGGGTAAAAGGAAGCTGAGATAATATAATGATGCAGGAGCATTCAACTCAAGAAAAATCATTGTATTTTAGTAGACATAGAGGGTCTTATGTTTCAAGGAAGTTGGTTTCCTAAGTGTTGAATTAATGTAATTATTTAGGCTTTTGAGTGATTTTAATGAGAATAGGGATTTAACTAAATTTAGTGAGGCATATTTGTAAATATTCCTGAATGTAGGAGAATGTGAGATATTTAGGATAGTTGAGAGATTGAAAGATTTGAGAATTGATTGTAAATCTTAGATTAGGAGTTAGTTCATGATTTTATGGATTAGAGAGGATCCTTAGAGATAAGGAAGAGATTTTAGGATTTTGTTGAGGAGATTATGGGTCTAAACCATGAATTGGTTGTAGAATCCTTTTGTATAAATGTAAGCCTAAAAGGCATAGTCAGGGGTTAGATAACTAAGCTGGTTAGAGTGTGATTGTAATCCTACAGGAAGATTGTGAAACATAGGCCACTGACATTAGAATATTAGGCCTGAGAGAAAAAATGTGTAATTTTTTTTTTATATATACAGAGATTTAATTCAGAAACTATGTAAGTGTGTGGTTTGAGTATCGAATGATAAATTATGTATGAATCAGAGTCTCTGCATAGTATATGTATGTAAGTGGAGTTCAGGCGAAACACAAAGATGAATAATGACATGGAGGATCGTAATGGATCTTGAATCTGATTGAAGGGCCAAAGTGAAAGCTCTGTAGGGGCAATGATTAAAGAAACACGTGAAGTTAAGCTCAAGAGAGAGTTGTACAATAGAATAGTGGAAGAACAAGAGCCTGAAGAAACCCAAAAACCATAGAAAACATTAAAGGAATGGCGTAAAAACCCAATTAAAGGGATAGATGAAAGAGTAAAGTATCGATGCACAGGAGCCATTGGATATTTACGATCAATAGATGAGATTAAGTCACATAGAATGGAATACTGGGAATTGCATCGCAACATAACTCAGGAGTGAATGAACCTAGCCTTAAGCGATTGCGATTTGTGACGTGCGAGATCATTGCTGACCATTGGATCAAGTGTTTTGATCAACGGTAGAGGATCATGGATAAACCCTGCATCACAACATTTCAATTGTGAATGAATTAACCTTGGGCCACAAGAAAGTGCGATGTGCAACGTGCGATGTCCAATGCGATCAACGATTAGTTCGCATCAAAATATTTCATAGTAGATGTACCGGGGCCCATAACAATTGTGATTTGCAATTGTGATGTGTTATGTAGAGCAGACCCGAGAAGGTTATAGGTGTGTTTCTATTTGATTTCAAGTCCGGTTGCGTTATCTCATATTAGATGCGAAAGGAGGAAGGCTTGTTAGTGTGGTCCGCAAGAATTGCGACAACTGATGATCTGATGAGTAAGATTAGTGGCGGGAATAAATATATAAAAGTTTTGGTATGGTGGATAGTGTGATCGCATCCCGCAGATTGGGAGTACTGAGAGTAGGTTCTGAAGAGTCTTGAATCCTACGATAACGATAAAGGAAGCATCAGGTAATGTGCAAAGGATGAGAGATTGCGAATCGGTAAGTTTACATATGTTTTATGTGTATTTATATTAAAAAAGAATTATAATAGAAATAAAGCGCCGATAGAAGGTTTTGTGGGTTGAGTCCAAATATAACCATAGTTATAGAGTGGGGTTTAGTTATATGTGAGGGCATAAATATTTGTGAAATTTTATGAAGGTGAATAAGTCCCATTGAGAAAGGATTGACGCAAGGGACAAACTGTGGTTAGTATCAAATCATTCCACAAAGATTTTATTAAGGGGGCCTTGAACCTTAGTTCATGAAGATTTGACCTGGAAGGTCATTGAAATTCCTGGGGAAAATAGGTTTGTGCATAAGATATGCATATTGTGGGTATGTGCAGGTCTTTCCTGTGTCATTTTGGTATCAGAGCTTGAATAGGTAAATGTTTTTGAAGAACTCATAGCAAGAATGAACCAGTGAAAGAAAACTCAGCGAAGGGTATTTATTGCTTACAGTTAGAGCTTTGCCAAGATAAAGCTGAGAGATTGAAAGAAAGGATCAGATTCAAAATCTAATTGACAGTAGCTGAATGTTGAAAATTTGTGCAGTGGAAGCATGAAGATCTGCTGAAATAGATTTGCAAGAGTGGTGAGATTCTGAAGATAGGTGAAGGTATGCAAGTTTGTCTAATGATTAGCAGAAATTGAATGATTGAGAATTTTGCAGCAGGATTATAGTAGTTAAAATGTAAGAGGGATGTTTGCAAGTTATTGAAGTAGTAGAGTTTGAAGACACAATTGAAGGCTGGATAAAAGAATAGTCCATTCAAAGTGTTGGTGAATGGGGGGACAAGATCAGACAGAAATCTTGAAGGTGAGATGATATGTTTTCATTTTAATTTGATTTAAAGATTGGAGAGTTTGTGGTCCTTATATCAATGCATAGGTAACAACATAAGAAGGTGAGAAGATTGTAGCAACCTAGAGCAAGGAGTGCTCAAGAGAAGTTGAGAACAACTTACAATTGTAGTTAGGTAGAAGTTGTTGAGGCAGCTCCATAGTTGCGATTATGGGTAGAGTTGTCTTAGAGATAACAATTCCAACAAAAGAAGTCTTGGGTAAAATTGTTAGTTAGCAAGAGGTTTGAGGAAAGAACCAGAGAAATTCTAATAGACTGAGCTCAAAGGAGAGAAGCTTAGTGAGGCATATGTGGCAAGGAGGAGACTTGTTACTGTAGAGGTATTGTTGCAAATCACAAAGGAAATTCCACAGAGGATGTGGGTAGAATTGCTAAGGGATAAAAGAAGCTGGTAAAAGTTTCTGAATGAAAGTAGAATGTGGCAAAACCTTGAGAAATTCCAAGAGGACAGTTGTGTTCTTAAGAGGTGCAGAAGAGTTGAAGCCTAGAATAAGCAGAGAGAAGTGCTCGAAGGAGGTTCTAGAGATAGAGAACCAAGTGCCTGCCAAAAGATCAAGTACAGAGGAAAACTTGGTGAGGTAAGTGGTAGTAGGGAGGACTTGCTGTTGCAGAGGCTTGCACAACTCATAGTGAATTGAAAGGAAGTCATAGAGAAGGAAATGATGATGACTAGTGACAATCATAACAAAGGTTTTGAAAGAGATCACAATAGAGGACAAAAGAAGGAAAATTCCAAGGCAAATGGCATGAGAATGATTGATGAAGAACGTGGTAAAGAAATGGCTGAGATAACAGTTTAGCTTGAAATATTAATGGAAATGTTGCAGAGAAATGAGACAGACCAGAAATATGGTTATGTCATGAGAAATAAAGTGAAGTGGCAGAGGCTACTGTAGAAATTCTTACCGTAGATTAATCTGAGTATGCAATGTACTAAAGTAAAATACTTAATCTACTTTTGCAATCAAACTTGCAGAAGCTTAATCGATTTGAGAAAAGATCAAATAGAACACATATAACAGAGAAGAAGAAACAATCACACATGAAACACAGAATCATACTCTAAGGAAAGCCTCAACTAAAAACCCCACTATCTGTATTATCATACAAGTGGAAATATCTCAGGATTACACAAAGCTTTAGCTCTCACAACTATCTAGTTCTCAGTACAATCCCTCAATACTTCTCATAGACAAAATAGACCACACATATGCCTTCTCCTCTATCCTCCAGGCCTCCTATTTCCTTACGCTGTTCCTCTGGGATGATTCACCTTCAACCAAGTGGAACACTTCTCTTACACACTGCTCTAACACACTGTCAAAACTGTGTAATTCTCAAGGAATGAATTCCCTTTGCATGCAAGAGATTTTATCATAGGAAAATTCTTGCAACTGATAGTACGCTGTCCCTAGCTTTAATCTCAACTGGGTCTTTGTCTGAAATGACATGCATGAGTTATTTATGAGAGAATATTCAGTTATCTAGAGTACAGTAGTTGCATCCATGCATGCATTAACTGACTGAACTCACAATCAATTCCACGAACTATTTGGAACTAATCTAACTAGACTTAACTCAGTTAACTGAGC
Organism: Pinus taeda; assembly: GCA_000404065.3. Classification (NCBI taxonomy): domain Eukaryota; kingdom Viridiplantae; phylum Streptophyta; class Pinopsida; order Pinales; family Pinaceae; genus Pinus; species Pinus taeda. Next base: position 29,668 of record APFE031151034.1, read on the forward strand.
TGACTAATTACAACTCAAATACAACTCATCCTTATCTTCTTAATTAAGGGATAACTTCCTCAATCAAAGGGATAACTGTTGCATGACTTTAGAAAGACTTCATGTTTGGATTTCTCCAACTAATTAACTCAAGATGAATTAATTAATTGTTTTTCAAACAGCTGGTGAGACTAAATTCAAATTGTAATTCTCATTTTTAATTCAAGGATAAATTAAAATTGGAATATCTTGAAATGTTATCTTTAGCAATGCTATTTTTAGCATTTCTTTTACTATTTTCAACAACTACAAGAGAAGAGGTATCGACAAGAAAATATGTAGTTAATAAAGGAGCTGAGGGAACTTCAATAGATTATAGATGTCAAATTGGAGACAGAGAAGCTCGAAAGAGTTAAGCTACAGCAAAAGGGAGATGCTGGAGAAGGTATTGAAGTTTTGGTATGTGAACCAGAACATGGACCATTAATTTTTGAAATTGATCAAGAGATAGAGGATTTGAATCATATGAATGATTCAGAGCAACGAGAAGACTTGATGACTGAAGCATCAAATGAGACCATAAGGTCTTGTCGTTTTAAAACTAATATTTTGTGTATGGTTGCACGTTTGGAAGAAGATAGGCAACCTTTTAAAGCTGTCAAAAACATGGAAGAATACCTTCTAGAAGATGAAAGTTTTGAAGCAAAGTATGACAGTGAGACTAGAAAAGAAATAGTTCATTACAGTGAACAAGTGCAGAGAAGCATCATTAAAAAAAATGGTGTGGAAAAGAGACTTGTTGACAGTCTCAAAAATTCTTCGAGTTTGAATCAACATACTGATGTGCTGACATAGGAGTTGAAGGAAAGATCAGAGCAACATACTGAAAGGTTGCTAGAGGAAGAAGAAGTACAAAGGCCTTATATTTTTTATTTTGATAATTGTCTTATGATTGCAGATTTTGTTGTAGAAACTGGAACATATTTGGCATAGGTGGACAACCAAATGAAAGAAGAAGAGAAAGAAAATCTACTGAAAGACGTTAAGGAAGATTTAGCAAGGGAAGAAAGACCATCTGATAATGGGTCAATATAAAATGAGGAAATGGGAGGTTGTGTAAAATTTCCAAAATCTACTCCAAGTAAAATCATTGAGTTATATAGAGAGTTAGACCTTTAAAGAAGAAAGTTAGAAAATTAGACGATAAATGTGTAGGATAAATTGTTGATGAAGGATGACAAAGAAACAGTCATAAATGACAGTTAAGAAGAAATTGATAGGTGCAGAAAACAGAATCAGAAAATTTCCCTAAAAGACAGTACGACAACAGCCGAAAAGGTGCAAGACAATAGTGAACAAGAGAGTAAAAATGCAAGGGTGGCAGTAGTAATGGAAATTCAACAAATAAGAGTTGAAGACAATAATCAAATAGAGGATATACCAGACAAAGGAATTGAGTTGATAAGAAGGTTAATGATGAAAATGTCTCAGAAAAATACAACAACAAGAAAGGAAAGGAGCAACAACAAGAGGAAGACAACAACAGACTATGAAAGCATGGCAAGTGGATCATTACAGCATAAGGTATGGAGACCTAGAGAATAGTAGCAGACAACAACAACAATAGAACAATTCACAAGTAAAGACAAATTACAAAATAAAGTTGGGATCTAGGAGGAATCAATTATCCAGACTTATGACCAGGAGGTCATCATTTTTCTTACCTGGGAAGTTTGATGCAAGAGCATTTAGCTCAAGAAAAATCATTGTATTTTAGTAGACATAAGGGGTCTTGTGTTTTAAGGAAGTTGGTTTCCTACGTGTGGAATTAATGTAATTATTTAGGCTTTTGAGTGATTTTAATGAGAATAGGGATTTAATTAAATATAGTGAGGCATATTTGTAAATATTCTCGAATGTAGGAGAATATGAGAGATTTAGGATAGTTGAGAGATTGAGAGATTCAAGAATTGATTGTAAATCTTAGATTAGGAGTTAGTTCATGATTTTGTGGATTAGAGAGGATCCTTAGAGATAAAGAAGAGATTCTAGGATTCTATTGAGGAGATTATGGATCTAAACCAGGAATTGGTTGTAGAATCCTTTTGTATAAATGTAAGCCTAAAAGGCATAGTTAGGGGTTAGATAATTAAGCTGGTTAGAGTGTGACTGTAAGCCTATGGGAAGATTGTGAAATAGAGGCCACAGACATTAGAAGATCAGGTCTGAGAGAAAAATTGTGTAAATGTTTGTTTATATATACAGAGATTTAATTTCGAAACTATGTAAGTGTGTGGTTTGAGTATCAAATGATAAATTATGGATGAATCAGTGTTTCTGCATAGTATATGTATGCAGGTGGAGTTCAGGAGAAACATAGAGAAGAAGAATGACATGGAGGATCGTAATGGATCTTGAATTTGATTGAAGGATCAAAGTGAAAGCTCTTGAGGGACGATGATTAAAGAAACACATGAAGTTGAGCTCAGGGGAGAGTCATGTAGTAGAATAGTGGAAGAACGAGAACCTGAAGAGACCCAAAACCCATAGAAAACACTTAAGGAATGGCGTAAAAACCCAAGTAAAAAGACAGATGAAGGAGTAAAGTATTGATGCACAGGATCCATTGGATCTTTACGATCAACATATGAGATTAAGTCGCATAGAATGGAATAGTTGGAATCGCATCACAACATAACTCAGGAGTGAATGAAGTCAGCTTTAAGCAATTGCGATTTGCTACATGCGAGATCATTTCTAACCATTGGATCAAGTGTTTTGATCAACAATAGAGGATCATGGATAAACCCCAAATCGCAACATTTCAATTGTGAATGAATTAGCCCTAGGCTACAAGAAAGTGCGATGTGTGACATGCGATGTCTGATGGGATCTGCGATTAGATTGCATCGTAATATTTCATAGTAGATGTACCGGGACCCTTAACAATTGCACTTTGCGATGGTGATGTGCGATGTAGAGCAGAATTGAGAAGGTTATAGGTGCGGTTGTGTTTGATTTGAAGTCTGGTTGTGTTATCGCATATCAGATGCAAAAGGAGGAAGGCTTGTTAGTGTGATCCGCGAGAATTGCAACAATCGATGATCTGATGAGTAAAATCAGTGGTGGGGAATAAATATATAAAAGTTTTGGTAGGATGGATAGTGTGATCGCATCCCACATATTAGGAGTATTGAGAGCAGGTCCTTAAGAGCCTTGAATCTTGTGATAGCGATAAAGGAAGCATTGGGTAATGTGCAAAGGATGAAAGATTGCGAATTGGTAAGTTTACATATTTTTTATGTGTATTTCTATTATAAAAGAATTATATTAGAAATAAGGCGCCGATAGAAGGTTTTACGGGTTGAGTCCAAATATAACCATAGTTATAGAGTGGGGTTTACTTATATGTGTGGGCATAAAGATTTGTGAAAGTTTATGAGGGTGAGTAATTCCCGATGAGAAAGGATTGATGCAAGGGACAAACTGTGGTTAGTATCAAATCATTCCACAGAGATTTTATCAAGGGGGTCTTGAACCTTAGTTCATGAACATTTGACCTAGCAAGTCATTGAAATTCTTGGGGCAAATAGGTTTATGCATAAGATATGTATATTGTGGGTATGCGCAAGTCTTTCCTGCATCATATAAGGAGGAGATCAACTCCACCCTTGATGACCAAAATTATCTCTCTATGTTGACCAACACTAAGAAAAAAAATGAACATCGTTAGGATAAGAACTAATTCTCATGGGCTTTGAAGTGAAACCAAGCGGTGGTCTACTCCCAAGTCTCACTGGGATGATAGAATCTGCCAGATTTGCGATACTAAGAAGGTGCAAGATCAAAAACACTTCATTTTAGACTACTTGACTCTTACTCACATCCGCTCTCAATTAACTAACATCTGCTAGACTTTCAATCTTCTTGACTTGTTAAGCCATCCCAATTATAGCGATCTTGGAGCGCTACTTTCTCTTCTTTTTCGTCACAGAAACAAGATTTTAAAGAATCACAATTAGATTCTTTTTCTTTTCTTAAGGTCTCATAAACTACATTGGTCGTCACCACTGCCACTGCCACCGCCGCCACCACATAATGATATTACTAATAATTTATAATTAGTATTATTATTAAGAATTATTACAATTAATAATTTATAAATTATTGTTATTTTTTATATATTAATCATTTATTTTAATATCAATATTTATATTTATATTCATATTTTTCTTAATTAATAGTATATACACATAGAGGTTATTAATTTAATAGTTTTTCGAAACGTTTTGGTTAAAGAATTCAATTATGATTTATTTGAATATTTTGTTCTCATAATGATAATATATAGTTATAATTAAATTTAATATTTATATCTGTATTTATATTTTTTTTTTATTAATCAGTAATTATATAGTATTAAAATAATAATATATTATAATAAATAATGTAATTTAATAAATAATAATAAATTTATTAAAGTTAATATTAATAATATATAACATAAATGTTGATTGATAAAGTCTATTTTTTTTTAACCATATTTACTATTTTAGTTGGGCTAGTATTAATTATCTTTTTACCAACACTATTATATTTTTTGTAATTAAATTTAGATAAATATAACATGTAAATTAATTATAAATTTATATTACTAAAATAAGTAATTTAAATATCATCTACACAATCTCGATCAAATGCAACTGTTAGCGGTGTTGCAATCTATTCCTTTGCTTATCTGGTAGGTGAACTGTTTCTGGATCAACAACTTAAACAACAGAATCGATTGGAGGACTGGAGGATATGAAAAACTGGCTTTGGCTAATTGTGTTGGCGCTTGTTACATGGCCGGCCTGTCCAACACTTGGGCTGGTCAAGCCCCGCTCCCCGCTCAAGGCAGAGACTAAAATGGTTAAAAAACAAGCATTCCTCACTATTATGTTACATTCAAGCAAGGAAATTAGAATAAATAATGATTGTGCTTATATGAAGAAACCGTTGTATGTGTGAGAGCAGACAACATTATAGCTTTCTTCCATTATGTGTCTGAAAAAAGCACAGTTTTTGCATGATATATGAGAGATTTAAGGTCATATACCCTTGGAAGCGTTGCCGACCAATAGTCAGAACCTCTGAAACATTCGATCAGTGTATTCCTCTAATATACCCTTGGAAGCATTGCTGGCCAAAGGCCAGAATCTCTGAAACTTTCAATCAGTGGATTCCTCTGAAGATTGAGACATAACTATAACTATATATATATATATCCAACGATTTGGACAATATTCCCTCAGTGTGAGAGGCATCACAAAAAATATGGGCTGGTTTCTCTTGGAAGTTATTAGTAGACAGCAGCAAGTCTACGTCAAATGCCAGATTAAAGCTATGCTATATTGTATTAGCAGACAGCAGGTTTAAGTTAAATGCCAGATTAAAATTACACTGTATTGTATTTGGACAATTTTAATATATATATACACTTCCACAAAGTGTGTATTATATAGAGAAGAATGAATGCACAAAGTCGATTTCCTTCCGCCACGCGTTCACTCATGCACTCACAACTGCAACTTGCATAGTGGCATAATGGCATTATGATAGCATTGTTGAATTTGGTGAGCGAGTAGGAGAGATTGGTGCGCTCATTCTCTATTGTATTCATGGTACAGGTATCCGTGGAAGTTATAAACAAATATTTTATCAAAACATTAAAATGAAGCCTCAAACTTCCACCGAGCATTTGTCTAATTATGGCAAGGTGTGTAATCATGGTTTTGTATTATAAATGTAATTTTTTTTTAACAGTTTTAATTAGGATATTAATAAATATAATAAAAATAAGTGATAATGGATGCTATATTTTAATTGAGTGGATTCATGTTATATTTTAATTTTAATTTTATTATTGTTATTGGTAAATTATTACTATAATGTGATGTATGGTTATAATATTCTTTTTGTTGGTTAAGTTTTTTAAAAATTACGTCATGAAGTATGTAAGCTCTACACAAGTTTTTAATATGATAGTGTTTTCGCCTATATAATTTTGAATATCTCATTATTATCTGTTCTAAGCTTTATAAGCTATTATAACAACAATTTAAATGGAAAAATATATATTTATTTAATTTTATAACATAATAAACGAGATAGATTACTAACAAGTAATTGAAATTTATTTTTTCCCTAAGTTGTTGGTTGTAATAAGTAGAAATTAAAAAAAAAAAATTATTATAGCACATATATATTAATACCTTAAAAGATGTATTTCGCATATAACTTAATAAAAAAATAACATTTAAATATACTTTATCAAAATAGTATTTAGATAATGCCTATTTCATGAACATGTATATCTATAAATGTATGATCCATTTATTAAAACAAAATAAAAAGAAAATTTCTAACTTAAGAAATGACCTTTAATTATTATTACTTTTAAATATCTATATATTTTTTAATTTTTTTATAAAATTAATTAATTAAAAAAAAACAATTTAATTTTTTTTAAATATAAAATTACATAAATTTATTTTATATATGATGATATTATTTTGGAGAATAAAAATAACATTAAAAATACTATTACTTCTAAATTTAAGGTTAAATTGTGGGATGATAAGGAGCTAGTGGGGAAAATGAAGCTAAGGTATTATAAGGAGGTGATCAACCCCACTCTTGCTAACTACAATTATCTTTCTATCTTAACTAGTGCTATGAAAAAGATGAACATTGCAAAGATAAAAACTAACTCTTATGAGCTTCTAAGTGAAATTGGGCATTGGTGAACCGCCAATACACCCAGTGATGAAAGAAATTGTCAAGAGTGGGATACTAAGAGGGTTGAAGATGAAAAACACATTCTATTGAATAGCCCTGCTCTTACTCACATCCTTTCCCATTTCCAAAACATCTACTACACTACCAACCTTATTGACTTAATTCAATTATAAAATAAAACACTAAAAAATCTCTCATTTCCAAAACATCTGAGACTTAGTTCAATCATAAAAATAAAATACTAAAAATTCTCAATTTTTTCTTTTTTTATTTCCAATAAACCTCACTTTACATAAAAAAATTGTTATATACACCATTATAGTATTTTTTTTAAATAATTCATAATGATTCTTAACTCAAAATTAAATACATAAACATTTTCTATTATTTTAATTTTATAATACATATTAATAATTAACATTTCGCACTTTCTTTATTTTATTAAACTAACTCATTAACTTATTTATTTTATTTCATTTATATTATTCTAAATTTAATTATAATATTTTGTAAAATTTGAAAGTTTTATTAAAATCATAAACTTTTATTCCAGACTTATTATTAAAATACTCTTATTAACATCAAATATTAACCTCTTAAAACTAGGCCCCAACATTTCATGCAGAATAACTTACAAAGGAGCTCGTTTTCGTGTAGAAGGGCGACTTATTGAAATCAGCTTATATATTTATTCATTTTATACCCGGCTAGCGACGTGGTCTGTTTTCCCTTCCAAATCATCAAAAAGTTTGTCCACAAGGCAAACTTCACAATTTCGATGTCATATATATCGCAAAATATTGATATGGGTAGATTTCAAATTTCTGTGCGGAATGTGAGTGTCTGTTTTGATATTTTTTCAAGTTACATCCAGGATTGATATTTTAGTAGTTAACGTTTGAAATCTAATAATTCGATATATAATGGGAATGGAAAGGTTTATATTAAATATTTTAATAATGGGTGTTTTAATCGACTATTGAGACCTATTAAAAAGTTTAGTATAGTTATTGGATTTAAAACTTGTTTTAAAATAATTAGAATAATATATTTCAATAATTAA